>JBCFXI010000161.1:0-265151 GCA_038496175.1 Ampulex compressa
ATATATATATATATACACATCAATACCTTAATCAAATATAATTTAGTAAAAACCTCTGCTCTGGACTATGACCCCCATCTTCCACAAATCAGCACAAAATCAATGGAGTCGTATCCCACATCACCTTTTCCATACACCCTTTATACTTCTACCACTGCAAGTCGCGCACGTTAATCGGTTACCAAAACAATGAGCCGGTACTATTTAGGCGACCGGCACGCATTAGGCAAGCGTCTCCCCTACATAAATTCGAGGCGAACGGGTTAACGAGGCTCGTGGTCCGACCGAAGCCAACATTAAGCGCGGCCTCTCCTCGGGCTTGCCGAAGAAACGCGCGTAATTCAACGTGCCTAGGTGGGTTGGCGATAGAGCGGGAAGACGAGCGCGGGAGTTGAGCTGGGTGGTCCGAGATCTAGGTCTAAGATCGCGAGCAGCCTTCGAGCCTTCCCCGGAGCGGTGGCTGCGATCGCACGTGCGGTTGCATCCTGTTGCATCATAGCCCGAAAGAAGCGGCGGGCCGCGCCAATGCCAGGTCGGTCTTGCGGCCTGATTTATGGCGCCCTTCCGCGGCTCTAACACTTTGCGGTTCCAGGGGCCACCCTGGCCGGACGGCACCGTCTTCCGCCATTTGTAATTCGTATAATAGTTATGCAAATCCCGCGATAAATTTTCAGGATATCCATTGTGCCCTCTACCGGCTCGGATTATCCGCGCCCCTTGGAATTGTTATTGCGCCATTGTTGCTGCGCTAATGTACGCGCACGCCGAGGCTCGCCCTTCTGTATCTCGCATCGCGTGGAAGGAGCTCGGGAAACTGGGGAAAATTATCCGAGGAGGGATTTATCGTAAGAGGAATAACCTTGGTCGATATTTTTTTATTTTTTTATTTTTTTTTCCTCGAGGCAACCTTCTTCTTTCGAGATACTTCCCTGAACGTATCGCAGATATGTATGTGGTATCGAGCGAATGAGCGAGACACCGTGATTGTTCGTCGTGTATGGATTGTCTATGTTTTGGCACATGACGTACAGCGACGCGCGAGAGGCGGTTCTCTCGTAGCCTCCGATGCGGTTACAGGCTCCATTTTGATTTCGACATTTTTATATTACGCTATTATCGAATAAATAGCATTTTTCATAAATCGCTACTGTTTCGCTTCCACGTGTATTACGGCGACTCTCGACAACGGTGGACGATTCTATACACCGGGTTAATGGATTCCGAAAGTTTTGCGGATCTGTGTATACGCTACTGGGCAAAACGTAACGGCCCGCGCGGACGATATTCGAGTTTCGGGAGCAGTAAACTCGCGATGTTCCCGATAAATTGACCCGAAAAATTCCTCGGGCTTCCGGGGGGCCTACGTTTTTTGTAAACAGCGCGCGGTGTTGTAAATCACGAAGCTTTTTTTTTTACACGCCGATGAATATGCGGCGTCGGATAACGAGCGCATTAAAATATTGGAATTTCGGTGTAAATCATGACGCTCATGAAAATTCGCGGATGTCGCTGAGAGCGGTTTTTTTTCCTTTTTGCTTTATTTTTGATTAAAAAGGTTTTTTATCTTTTGGTTTTTTTTTTGCGGAATACCGGCAGCGAAAATTGATCGCCGCGCGATCAAAATAAAAATCCGACATTCGTAGGGCGTTGCGCAGGCCGGACGGAGGCAGTGTCGTAATTCGATTTCTTCTCTTGTAATCGCGCTATTTTTCTTGCGTTCGGTTTTTATCCCGTCTGTTTTTTTCTTCCTTGCTTTTTTTTTTTGTTCTTTTTATCCTCATAGCACGGCTTTCCGCCTCTCACATTTCACGAGAAACGTTATTGGCACGCGCGATATCGCGCTCGACGCGTCGGCGCATTAAACGTGGCGTATAAATGTTTTATTAACGTTCGCGAACACGTTTTGACGAGAGAACATAGAGCTTTCGTAGAATTAAAGCGAGTCTTCGAGTGATCGATGTTGTCTTACTTATTTCCAGAAAGACGAATGCGATCGCGATTGCGAAAAGTACGAATCGCCATTCGTCATGATATTAAATATGATCAGCTGCTTAATTTTATAAATCGCCGTTAATTAGTTTCCGTTATTCGCCCTACTTTTTTCTTCCCAAAATACTATACAAGTATAGAAATGATGTGTACCGCTTTCTCTCGAAATAAATTTCGCAGGAATTTTCGCGGGCCAGGAGAAATCTCGGAATTCCTTTTTGACGCCAACAAATGTTACGTTTGCAGTGGCTAATTTAAAATAAATATATATATATTTATATATCGTGCACGTACGTACACTGGAGAATGAAAATATGGGAAAAGAATATTCCCCCGTTTCCGGCATACGCAGAAGCCAAAGTTAAATGGAATAGAAACTTCGCGGCCATTGTTTCGTTCTTGCGTCACGTTTCTCCAGTCGCATAGTTGCTTCCATTATTTATCCCTGTCGTCGACAGCGCCAAAATAGGAGTTTGGTGTATGAGTAATATCACGTCCCCCGCTGTTATTGCAATTCCGTGAGAGCATTTTCGGGAATGGCGAGCGCGGGCCCGATAGTTTATCACTTATCGAGGTATGCGTCCTGAAATATTGCTCGCCTAATTTTCCACCGCGTACGTGTCAATTTGCGGTGTGTGCGGCCACCTTGTTTGACGAATGGTCCATCCAAATCATTGTGGCAAATTTACATTCGACGATAGAGATAAGGAGCGATGCGAATGTACCCTGGAATAAGTGCGTATTCTTTGGTAAATAGATCAGGATGGAGGCTCTCCACCAATCGACGCCTTATAATGAAAGACCGCGAAGCTGTGTTATCAACACTAGAACTACCAAACCAGTAAAAATGACTCGTCAGCCGTTTCTTAAAAAAAAAATCATAGTGCTTCATAAGGATATATATTTTTAGATTTTCCTTGATTTTCATGCAGTATTTAGATCACCATTTTAATTTACTGAAATTTCCTTTTATTCTCCCCTTTTTTTAAAGAACGTATATGGTGTTCTAAATATGCCCAGAAAGTGGCTAGCAATTTTAGTGTTAATTTCTCGAGGTCATTTCCAAGAGGATCGTTTATCCAGATGCGCTTGAGGCTACCGTATTGCAGCTGGAGACTTTTCCGAACCTTGCATCCTCCTTTACGCACAATCGCATTACTCGCTGAATCACGATTGATAATTGCTGAGGTATATCGTTGGCTTCTCATGAATGAGGTCCATAGTGCTGAATGGCGCAAATAATCTTTTGATAGCGCGGAAATAGAAGCTTTGTATATAAGCGGTATCACGTTCTACGCCATTATTGCAATATCCCGGGGCCATTGACTTGGCCCGAAGGAACGATAATTTATTGCTCAACGGTATGCGCGTAGAAGCTTCGTAGTACACCTGCTTAATTTTCCACGTGTACTGGCTCCCACGTACTTCGCGAAATTACATCGCCCAGTGGACTGTGACTCATAATTATGGATGTTTAATCAATCGCTCGGTTCGTTTATCCCGCATAAGAATAAATGCCGTTGAATAATGCGGACCACTCTTCCAGAAAGTGACAGGAATCGTACAAGATACTTGAGAGAAGCGTGACAGAAATCGTACAAGATACTTGATAGAAGCGTGACAAAAATCGTACAAGATTCTTGATAGAAACGTGACAGAAATGCGTACGAATGATACTTTGCTTGTATATACTCATAGATATACTTCTTTGTACCAAACTTCTTAGCATTGCCATCGACCGTGCGATGAAACGTGCCTATCTATCGTTTCACATTTCCACAATGTCGGATTAATTATTTAATACAAACAGATTATAATACCATGCATCGTGTACTTCTATGACAACGTGTATACCATTCGATATAGACCTGTATAATTAACCGCGTTGTTTTAAAAATATTTAAACACGTTACTCTACATCATTTCCCCTTCATCCGTCTATATTATTTCGGAAATCAATTTAATCTTGAAGAGGACTCGGGGACGATTCGAAACGTCGGTTCATCGGGAGAGAAACGCGATTTTCCTCCAATATCCTCCCTCCTGCGATTACCTGCCCCGAGGCCCGCGATTTCGCACCGCAGAATTTTAATAACGTACTTATTATAACGAATAAAATGATGTCGCGCGGACATTCTCGAAACGGGCGCTCGTTGTTCTCGTTGTAATTTCCCGATAAGCGCGAGATAGCGGGGAAAATCGGTCGAGATTTTGGCCGCTTATAATAACAAATCAAAGTATTTGACGGGAAGCGATAGCTCGGCATCTGCCGGCCGATCGTTAGCCTATAAATGTCGCGGCTCGATCTCTGCGATTCCCCGCGCCGCCGCTGGCATCGATTAAACGACAGGTTCCCCTGTAAACCTGGAAATATCTCGAGGATTTATTGCTCCGCTATCGTGAAAACCGACGGACGCCGGGAAAACTTTTGATTTTACGCGGAGAAAATTATCGTCGAATGAGCTATGCTCCCTCGGCGCTTGATCATCGCTATCGAATTTTTAATATGTTCGTAAAGAAAGGGAGCGAGAGAAAGAATTGTTTTTTTTTTATATTTAATCAATGTATACGTTGGCACTTCTAACTTTATTGGTGGTGACACTATTGAGACGAGACGTGTGTATTAAAGAGTGGGTCATTCAAAAGTTTGTTTTTAAAAACGCTATAAAACGAGTCTATATCGATATTTACAACAAAATTTTTTTTATCGCGAAGGTTGGAGTCTCTGATTTAAGAATGAAAAGACCGATCAGCTGTTCAAATTTCAAGCAAATCGGTCACACCAGTGTTGCCATATCCCATAATTTAAAAACAAACCAGTAGATGGCCCATCCTATATATTGATCGCTAATGAGCGGTTAATTTTCACACTTTCCTCATAATTCTTATTTGAATTCTGCATCTGGTTTTGTCGAGATAGAATTTCAGTTTACTAAGCCACTCTGCGTGGCTTCGATGATTAAAGTTAAAAATATTAAGATTTAAATTGAAATTGAGACACTGGGGTAATTATACCGGGACTCGAATATTTATATTCATATTCTTTTTATTTATACGTTTCTTGTTTTAGAAAGAGCGTGGAAAAAGATGAGCGTTTTTAGATGCTTGAGTTAAAGCGCAACTTGATTTCCTTCTTAATTACAAAAGCACGGTTTTAATTCCGGACTCATTATAATTACGCCCCCGTTTTAATTTTAAAGAGAAAAGGAAGAATATAAATGAGTTTCGTATTCGCTCGCTTGCTTATTTACTTATTTCGCTATGCGCTATGCGATAATTCGGAAATTAGCCAACGCGTTTTCAAGCGTTAGAGCACTTCTTTACTCGCCAACGCGTTGCGACGGATACGAATAAAAATCCTGAGCAAAATCCTCAGAATTCTTTCTTCCAGCACGTCGATTATTATATTACCTTAATCACTATACTACTTAATTAACAATATACTTCGAAACGATCGAAGGATACTATTTTCGTCCAACTGGACGTAGAATTATTACGATTGCGCGCCTTTTGGCACTACAGCGGATCTCGATCGGAAGTTCGATCTTCCCGTTTTTGTGCAGAGAGAGAGAGAGAGAGAGCTTTGCAGTCCTCGCCAAAGCTCGTCTTTGACGACCAGATGCGCTTTGCATCTGGACGGTTATCGGTCACTTTCGAACAGAAAGATTTTGCTCGACCTAATTGCGGTGAAACGCTCGTGGCATCGATCCTCGGAAGTCGTCCGCCGCTGAATCTCTATTCAAACCGTTGGACAAATTTTGCCCGAGGCGGTGCAACAAATTTTCCGTGCAATGGCATTTCGAAGAAGAAGAGAGTAACGAGCGTAGGATTACTGTGATTCCATGCCTGACAATAGCATCCGTCATTGCGCTTCTATCTTGTTTATTCCTTTTTTCCGCCCATTACCGCGAAAGATGTTTTGTTCGTCGGAAGGAGCCGTCCGTCTTCTTTCCCTTCAAACCGGCAAAATAAATGTAATATAATGTAATATAATAGTGTTGAACGAGTTGAGCATCGATCTTGAGCGCTTACATATATATTACAACTTTTTTATTTATTTAGATCTCTACCCAATTATGAGACGTACAATCAATGCGAATGACATTACGAGTAACGAGAGCGATTTGTAAGCCTCGCGATTCGCGCTCGTCGTTTTTTCACCGTAGTCCATTTCCACGAGTATTTAAGAAGGTCACTTCGTGAATATCCCTGGAATTCCTAGGCGGCGATGAAAAATTCCAGCGTCGTTTTGCAAATGCGCTTGATATATTTAATAAACTCCCCGAGGCTCGAATTAAAGTGTGTTTTCAGCAGAACGGGGAGAGTTGAAAGAAAAGAAAAAAAAAACAAATTAGCGCAGCTAGCCGATTCCTCGCGGACTTATTTCAATTACGTCTTGCTTTGAATGAAGCAAGGTTTAATCGAGATAAATGCCTTGCCCGCCGACGGCTGCAATCATGGGTGATTAATCACGCCGTGATTAATTTACCTCGTTCGATCATTGTATTTATTCGCGCTCCCGGTGAATTTTGTTAAGGCAATCGGGCCGTGAAAAACAGCGGCACTCGCAGAGCAGTGACACTCCCCATCCAGGAGGCTTCTTTCCCTTTGTTTTGCGCAGAGAAACTGCTTTGCAGAAATCCGTATCCTGTTACCCTTTGTAACAAATTTTGTTTATTGTGTACACATATAGATAAACACTAAACGAACAGATGGATGAATGTGGAATAGATAAATAAATAAATATAGAATAAATAAATAAATATAGAATAAATACTAAACAAATGAGTGGGTGATTATGGAACAAATAAATAAATAAATAAATAAAGAATAAATAAACACGTGGCTCGGCGTCGATTCGGGCAGTTACCGTCGCGACCTCGGGATCCGAACGTGGCAGATTTTGCAAAATTTATAATTCAGCTACTCACAAAGGGTGAGCCCTTTCGTATCTGGGTTACGACGGAGATCTACTCCTATGGGTCGTAGCGGGCACGGGTCCCACTCCCGGGTACGGAAAATGTTCTTCGCCGGTTCGTTCCCGATTCGCTCCGGTTTACACTTTTCAGACTGTTGCCCGATGGCTGCTCCCCGAGTCTCCCTTCTTTTCCCGAGCTCGACGCGTTCCTCCTCGCGAGCGTCACCCCTCGGCGGGTTCTCGAAACGCGCCAAAACCGAGCCGCACGCCTAGGCGGCACGGTTTTAAATACTCGTGTAACCTAAACGGTTACAATCCCGAGATTCGTGAAAAAACTTCGATTTACGTAATGTTGATAACAATTTCTGGAAGTATTCGCACATGAGTTCAAAGTTATTTAACGAAATTCAATTGTTTTTCGATAATCGATACGATATTTTAAGTAACATTTTGTTTATAGATAATATAATTGCTGTAAAAATGAGGATAATTTAGAGCATGAAGGAGGATTTTCAAGTTGCTATGTAATTCTTTCTGGAAAGGAACAGCGAAGTAGAGTCTCTGGGAATTTCGAAATGTCGATAAGATGCGACGTGGGGGAAAAAAGAGTACGAATACTGCGCGAGACGGATATCTATTCCCTCTCGTTTATGTTCTTGAATTTCTGATAAGTACGGTAGAATTGGTTGGAATAAACGATCGGCTGTCATAAGACGCGAATGGTAAAAAATATGTCATGGTCGGCAAAAATACCAGGGGAATTGATGGCGCAGAATTTGTAATCGTACAAATTATTAACTTACGCTCGAGGGGCGGGGCAATTTTTACTTCGATAAATTCTCGATTTATATTTACGCGCATTATAAAATCGCGATGCTATAACGTTTACAATGGGCAATATGAAAATCGATATTGCCGTATTAATGCGTAATTGTACGGATCGAGCGCTTATCCGTATTTCATACGGACATGCGCGTAGCCTTGTATTGTTTCATACACTCCTTGAAGATATGACGTTTTCAGGTTAACCGATCTGCCCCCTATGAATAACTCCCTTGTCATCGCACGCGTAATTATGGTAAATCCACTGTTTGTCAAGCGTCGTCATAAGCTGAACAATGCAATGAAGGAAGTGCATAAAATATAAACGAAATATAAATACGATTCGGTGTAATTGTACTCGTATAACATACATGCGTGGGATACGAATCTTGGGTAGACACAACAAGGTTGCAAATGTGGCGGAAATACAATGCCAAATTCCGCGCATTCCGGAGCTTGCCAAGATACAGAGTGAGTTGCGCATGCGCGGCTTTCAAGCTCTGTTCAGCTATTTCTACGTCGGTTATAATGATGCGTTAAATTTCCCCCCGGACTACCAAAAAAAGTATATATAAAGTTGAGGCCGCACTTTTTACCTAACCAACTTCTAAAAGACGACGAAATGTTGAACTATTTAACAGGAATATAACTCTAGTAACGGAAAGGGAAAGTATCTTCACTTACCTCATTGCTGACACGTGGTCGAAATTACAAAACTTTTGTGTATATTGTTTGGTATATATTTTTTTCTAGATTCATATTTGACGCGACAAAGTAGAAAGATTTTCGATTCGAAGCGTAGCATCGGTACAGGAGAGAAGCGAAATTAAACGTGACCTAATCTTCGATCGGCCAGAGGTGTCACACCGGGACGATAAATGCAGATAATGCTAATGCAAATACAGGCTGAGATCACCGCGACATGTCATACCACTGACATAACTCGTTGCGTGCATTTTCAGGAAAGTACACGGACCGATAAGCGGATTAAATCGATGTTCTTTGGATCTTATCTACTTTTCAGCACTCTGCCACGACTTCTTAAATCACAGTTTATGTCTAATTACCTTGATTTAAATAGTCCTTGTATATACGATATTGAAAAAAATAATGGAATTAACGGTATATAAAAGTAAGGATCGACGATCATATTTGTGAAATTATACAAAATATTCAATATACTTTGCAAATCGTTCAAAGCTGCTTCCAAGCGCGTCATTTCGTCATTAGCACGACGCTCGGCACGGAAAATCAATTCAAGGATAAATTTCTGGCGATTTACTTCTGAAATCGCAATTGAGTATTCTCATCACGACTACACGTAGGATTGATATATCATCCTAACTTCCTCCTTAGATTCAAATTTGAATTTGGGAAATGGAAATTTCTTACGTGTTCCTCCGGTTTCTCCAATTTGGCCTTGTACGATTATTTCTTATTTCTCAAGCGGAAACGTAGGACGTTAAAATTATAAATCAAACGTAGAATTAATCGAGCGAAATTTTGATTATCACCAAAGTACGGATCATTCGCGATTGGTCGAGGTGGAAAATCACGAGTCCTCTCGCGATCGATCATCGATGTCTTAAGAGCCAACTTCGAGTTATCGGATAGAAAAGACGCCGCGGCGGGAAACAAATCTGGCTTTCATTTCCCGAGGAAGATTGGAGCGAGATAAGGCATAATGTAATTGGAGCACTCTATGAAAAATGCCTTTTGTGAAAGCTCGGCGCTCTTCTCCCTGTCGAAGAGACTTTTGCAGAATCTCCAAGAATTCTGCCAATGAAACTCTCGATGACGAACTTAACGCTATTCCTACCAGCCATTTTCCACGCAGATTTAAGCGTACCAAATATATCCTTACAGAAAAAGAGGACGAAGGAGAAATGTCGATGGATCAATTTATCGATCCGTACGCTGCGAGAAAATCGTGAAAAATCTCAGAAGTGACCGCGCCTCGAAGTTCTCCGATTTTTCAAAGAAATCACTGACCGCTCGTGGTAGGAATAGTGTTAAGCGAATCTATAATTATTTATTTATTTATTTATTTATCTTATAAATAAATTAAATACCATTAAATAATACGATACATTTACCAAATCTCTTTATTATATTTCATATCGCAATCGTTCTCTTATCCACAGCCCTCTCTTTATAGCCGCCCGAGCAAGTGCGCTTCGTTCTGAAAATACTCGGTGTCAATTACTTGCTAACGCCTGCACGATTACGTTAATGATCGGAGGAATAATCGTTGGAAGGCGTCAAAGCGTTTCTTCGTGGCCTTCTGCGATTGTGACACAGAAACGGGCAGACCCTCCGCTAGACGTGTAATTCAATCGAATCACGATTACCGTGGTTATGCGGCGAACGACGGTGGTCATCGAGGCTCAGGCTTGTCTAAAGATAACAGCCGCGCCATTTAAGCCGCTAAAAGCACATTGTACGTCGGGTCCAAGGTCCCGCAAAAATAGCTAAGTGGATCGAGGAATGAAATTATGGAATCAGGCTTGCCCCCAAAGTCCTTCGTGCGGTGCAGCTTATTTTTAGGAGATTTACGTAAGGCTCGCCCCGAGATTACGGCCATTTTTTCTTAGATCCTTCGCGCATCGAGTCTGCCATTCGATAAAAATGCCAGATTCGCGTACGCGGCGGCTAGTCTCAGTATTTGCCACTAACTTCGCCGAAAATACCCGGCCTTGGGATATCGCGCGCCACTATCTGCGCTCCGCGATATTGAACTTAGGGATTTACGTTTGTTGAGAAATGGTGTTGGTAAAAATATGGTTTGTTAAAAGCTTGAAATATATACAGGGAACTATCGAGACTAATGGTAATAAATGAGTGTCGAGGTTTCGTGAAGCATCGGGCATCGTACTTCTTCAGAAATAGCTACAACGTACTTCCTGGCTCTCCACTGAATTCTCTATCAAATACTACTCGTGATACTCGATATTATAGAAAACTTCTTTAATAACGCGGATAAAAACTAAACTTATGCCTAAAACTAAGATATGCCTGAAGAAATATCTTTATTTCGAAATATAGTTACGCATACCTGGAGTTACTCTTATCTCGTGATTTTACTCTCGTTACCCTAAGGTGCATCGTGAGTAAGTAAATCTCGCAGTTGCTCAGAGGTTCTTATTGATTCGACTCGGCGCAATATCGAGGTCGGTAATCCGATCAAAAATAATACCCTTTGAGCGATCCCGAGATTTTTTCTCATCCTCCTTAGAAATTCGGTTCGCGTTCTTAAAGGAGCTTCCTTTGAGGTATTAGTTACGACCGGAGAGCGTATTGTGGGAAATTATTAGGCACGGATATAACCGTATCAAATTCCATTGTCCCTCGCATAAATCTATTTAACCCGCCTCTGAGAAACATTTCGATAAGATATCTTCGCAATCGAGTATATCATCTCGAATCTTATTCTAGCCATCCCACATATTTTATTTTTATCATCGGACATCCTTTACCCTGATTTCCCAGATTTCGTTATTCTCTAAATAAATCTACTTAACGCGTCCCTAAGAAACGTTCCAACACCCCACATACGTTTATAACATTACGAGTAAATCGTCCCAAATTCCATACCACGTTAGGACCAAGCGTAATCCCTATCATCGCAGATCCTTCGCCACGATTCCCCCAAAATTTCCTTCTATTCACTCGAGATATAGTACAATTTACATCCACGATGCATTCGAAGCTCAGCCCGACAGCCGTGCAATTTCCTCGCGGATTCCTCGAGGAGTCCACGCCTATAAAGATGATTTGGCGCGCGCTGCACATCGCGCAATCTGCGTCGTAAGTCACGAGTGGAAGGCGCAGCCCGAGTGGCCGACCGAATGGCCGGTTTTGCCCTCGAATTCCCTGGTATCGCGCGCGGTTGCCTTTGCCAAGGAGCCTCCCGATTCCCAATTCGCATTCGCGCATTTGCATCCCGGCGATTCGCGTGTCTCGCGGAATTGCACCACCTGGAGGTACGACGGCTCCTGGAGGGATCCGCGGCCGGAGACGTCGGATCCACGATCCGCTGGTCGCCTTGAATTCCATAATCCTAACATCATTACCCGTTCGATCGCGCGGAAATGTATTGCAGGACATTCGTCATGCGCGCTGTGATAAAGCGGCCTCGCTGAGGCGTGGAATATAGGTGCATTTAGTTTGGGGAATGCAGGAGCGTATCCGCGGATCCGAATGGAGTGGAAAACGCAGGAGTGTCTTGGAGGATTGGAGTTTGAAGGTGTTTTAACCGTTTGAGGGCTGAAGAATTTTCTTATATATATATGCTAAAAGTGCGGAATGAAATGCGTAGTAATTGTTTTTGGAGAACAATAGGAATAGTTATAATTAACGCTAATTATTGTGTAACAAGTAATTTTTACCAACGAAAATATTTTTTATTTTCGCTTATTACAAGAATGTTTTGCTGCACAAACTTCCATGAAATCCTTTTTTATGTATAACGCGAATTAAGTTGGATCGTTTAATTCCATTAGCACTTTTAGATGCGACAAATATACTAACTAACAGCAGCGTCTTCGTATTTTTGGTACAAAACTTTTTTGGTATCGTCCTTTTTTTTCCTCGATGATCCTTTGCAATCTTTCTGGCACCTTGGTAATTCCGCGTTCGTCACACTTTTCTGGTCCTCATCGACGAAACGACCAAATTGAAAAACGAGAAGTACTTTCTCGCCGACTGGTGCCCATCTTGTACTACAAAGGACGACTGCATCCGGCTTCGTTCGTAAGCGATAAACCCGCAAAGGGTTAAGGCTCGTTTCGAGGCTGTCGCGGGCCACAGGAGGCGTGGGCGTCGGTCGAGGATGCGTCGGTCGATCGCGGGAAGCTCCTTGGGTCCGCTTTGGCGAGGTGAAAACGAAGGGGGAGAGACGGGAGTGAAACAAAAAGCGAAATGGCGGGCCAACGCGAGGCGCGTCCTGTCCGCCGCGCGTGGGTTCATTCAGCTTGCATTTTTGCCCCCCTCGCGGATCCTCGATATTATGTTCCCCCGAGCGTGGGAGGACAAGCTGACTCACCTTCTTATATATATGTGTTTCTCTGCTCGTTAGCCCATTTGTTTATTTATCCGCGTATTTTCTAACGTTGGAATGTTAAGGATCGAAAGTATATTAGATGTATAGAGATAATGTAATCGGATGACGAAATTATCGATTCGAAAGATCGATTAAGATGAAAGGTGATAAGATGAATCTATCTTAATTTATTTGTATATTTATATAGCAGATAATTGATCCTTATGTCGGACTCGTCTCTTATATACCATGCACTGACCGTAATCTAATTACGTAGACAAAGATAATGTTAATTGGGTTCATCGATGTTATAATGGAAGATGTTTAGTGACCTAGAAAACAACATTGTGCAACAATAGTGCCGCTTCTGCTACTCTCGTATCGGGTTATTATCGATGCATCCGGTCGCCACTCTCTCTCTGTCTCTCTCTCTGTTAATAGAATCGACGAGCTTCATAAACTCGCGGTCTTCGAGTGCAAAACTTCGATCGCTCGCCAATATCGTCGGACGTTTTCTTCCCTCCTAATACATATTCCGGGCTAATTGGCTTTGTCAGCCGAGGATTCAATGCGCCGATAATCTCGCGATTGATCCTCAACGACTTTAGAGTTTTTAATCGAAGGTTTATGCGGCCTCGAGAAATTTCTCGGACGATTAAAACTTGCAGAACTAAAAAGCGGAGGACGATGATGTAGGAGGCGAAGATTCATAGCTTTCTAGATATTCATAGAGAATTGAGAGGATCGCGCTTATCGTGAACCGAAAACTATAGTTGGAAAACTTCGATTTCTCCACGATAAACCGCCGCTTTATGGGCATACATGTTTGAGCGAAACGTCAAGTGCATATCGAAGGCGCCCTCTTTGTTCGACGTCTTATGCCGCCCATAACCTGCGCGTGAATTTTTTATCCCGATATACGTAAGCGCGAGATGAACGACACTAACGAGATAAACGAGTCCGCGTAATTCTGAGAATATCGCGTTCTCCTAGCTTTTTTCCAATTTTGGAAATTCCAGGAGAACGAATGAAAAACAAGCACGAGGTTCATAAATGTACATCGAAGTGAACAGAGGTATTGGGATAAATTTGTTGAATGACACAATTCTTAACAAAATAACATAATAACGATTCAAGATGGTGGATTCACGATCAGTGCCAGCGACGCGTATGTATATTCGCAATAATATCCGTAAGAACGTATTTATTTCGCGGATTTATCCACGCCTCGCCGCTTTCGTTTATTAATACGTTCGTGCTGATTTATTCGATACATTTCGCGCGGAGAAAAAAGGGATGGCACGTCAAAGTTAAACGGAGGTATGCGCCCGGCGATATATCAGGGAAAATTCTTTGAAACTCTTTATACAAATTACTCCACCGCGCTCTTCCTGCCGGATTCCGCTCCAGTTTTTATATTGGTCAGAGCCATGAAATATTTTTTGGGTCATCGTTACAAGGGAGACTTGTCTCGTAATGGTTGCGTCATCGTTTAAGGCGGCGCCGCTTAATGTGCATATTTAGGCACTCAGCGAAACTGCCCCATCAATTCTCGCCGTGTAATAAAACTGATTACATCAATGAAATCGCTTTTGAAAAATACGCGCTACGTGGAAATTCTCGAAACTTTGTTTCTACGGTTTGGCCTTTCGATCCTAGAATATTAGACCAGCAACGTATAAATGATAGAAGAATCATCCGACGAACGAAAGGTCCTTGGTTCGAGTTCCGGTCCAGTTACCCTCGTCTCCGATTTTTTCCACGCCATTTTTCTTAATACGGCTTAATTCACCACCTTACATTTATCATTTTTCCAACGTTAATTTTATTCTATTCAAAATGTAGTGACCATTTAAATATTCGAGCCACGCATCAGTGACCACGATTATTCTTATTCGAAAAGATTATTACCTAAATTCACGAAAAGTTCAGACGAGAGACGAGAGATCAGACGGCGAATTAAAATATAGTGTGCAAATACGTTCTCCGTACACCAGAAATCACCACTCTTTTTTAACCCTTTCCAACCCAAATGATTATTCTCTGGTAAGAAAATTAAATTTAGAAGAGAAAGAATTGAAAGATACTCGATTAGTAGAAGCAGATTATACGGACGGTGCTAAATGGCATCATTGGGCTTAAATCACAACCGGCAAGGAGGTTAGAATACAAAAATCGTTCTTGGCGTTGTTTTAGTCCGCTATCCTCTCGCGTACGCCACTCTCGAGATCGATGCTTCTAGAGATTGCATACTGCGCCTATTACCCTCCCTCCACGGATCTCGCTCGATCGAAGGTTATTCCCGTTTATTATCCGCCATTGCCGATCCCTTATTCCCGGCACGTCCTTCGCAAAGTTCTTTCCGCGGGGAAGACACTTGGCCAAACATGGAAATCGTGTAACCGGCCATTCCGAGAAATACGAGCCGGCGGAGGCCAGTCGTGAAAGTCCCAGCCCCTCCGCAGCTTCGAACTTATGCACCGGAATACGGCTGATCGGTGGCCGAATGTTAAACTCGTGCGACAGTAGTTCTTAACCTTTTCCGTGAACGCCACCCTCTCGAAGCAGAAAATAGTGTGGGGCGCGAGGAATTTCAAAGACACTCTAAGCGCGTGGAGTCAGCGGGTGAAAATGAGAGAGAAAGAGAAAGTAAGTGTGCGGAGGCAAGAGAGAAATGAGACACAAAAGCGTGTCTTTCGGGGGTGACTTAATACTAAACTTACCAAAGCGGTCAAAATGACCGGTCAATCGTTTTTTTTTTTTTTTTTTTTTTTCATAGAAATTTTCCACGATTCTACCGTAGAATCATTCTATCGATCTATTAATTCTATCTCTTAATCATTCTAATCTATTAATCTATTAATATCTCTTCTCAATAGCCGTTCTCCTTAAAGATATACGTAAATATATCCAGAAAGTGGTTGGAAGGCTTAGTGTTCATCGCACTTTGCGATATTGAAGCTCCATAGAATCCTCCAGTCGAGTTTCAAAAACCCGATATTCAACGATCCACGGATCGTAAAATCATTCCTGGACAAAAGTCAAAATAGCAGGGGATCCGGATAAAATAATTTCACGATCTCACTTAATTTATCGAGCTACGCGAGGCGGTCTAAGGAGTTAACCAGCATCGAGAATTGGCGTATGACGCGAGGACGATAATTCCGATCGATCCCTCGTTCATACCTGAGATTTTCCCCTCGAACAAAACGAAGTCGGCGCTTAAATCCAATCGCTCTGGACATCGAAAATAAATCTGACGGAAGCACGGACGTTGACTATTTCCAGTGCCGCTTCCATCGCTCTTTTTTTTTATAGATCAAACGCTGGCCAGAGTTCCAAATAACGCCACGCAGCTGTTGCGCCACGTAACCGCGTCTCCCCGCCGATTTGCTCGTTAGGTTATTCATTATCGGGGCATTATTTCCATCCTGGCGGTCGTTGGAAAAAATTAGGTCGTCGATATTAGTTGTCGCCCTCCGCGGAGATTTATTCTGAGTCGAGGGAAGACGGAAAGGAGCTCTGACCCGAATCCTATCCGCGGCTGAAAGGTCTTTCGAGCTTCGTGCCGCGCTTACCAAGGAGCGCTGTCGTTTATCGGATGAAAATCTGTCTCGTGAAAGTTGAAGATAAATTCGTTCCTCTCGCTCTGCACGATGAAATTTGACGGGAGAGAGGCCGGTGCCTTATCTCTTGATATTCGTTCGATGGGATCTTAGCGGCAGACAGGGCGACGTTTTATACGCCTACGAACGCTTCTTCGATCGACTTTTAACCGTAACTCTGGACGTAACTGGATATAGAATGCGTGGTATTTGGAATAAAATTATTGGCCGAGTGCAAAAGTTCGCGCGGAGTTTCTCATAGCTCCGTCCATCGAAACTCTGCACGAACTTTTGCGCTCGCCTAATGATACAAAAAATGTTCTCTGGAGATTCGAAAAACGGCGGCTCCAAAGAGCGCGATGCACAACCTCGATATCTCACGGAGGACTGTATCATCGATTGGCCGCGAATAATTTCCAGACCGCAATCTCCGGGAGCATAAAATTGTCAATCCGGTGAGGCAGGATTCGGAGCCGTGTCCGATAATGGAATATCGCGAGATTGCAAATCGGCCATGCGCGATATCATTATTATCCGCGATTAATCGTCGCGATTTATAAGCACAAATTGAAACGTTATTCGCCGGAGAATCTCACCGTATAATCTCGCCTTTCATCGTCGCACCACGAAGGATATATACCCCCGGATTATACAGGACGATTCTAAAGCGGTCTTACGACACGTTGGAAGACTACGTTTTACGTACTGTGATGAGTAAGGTAATTTTGATGGGACAAGATTTTGGAGAACGATCCAGTTTTTTTCTTAGGAATATAAAGACCGCGATCGAGTTAAAAGTTTGGCACTTTGGTCGTTGGATCTTCGTCTATACCGCGATCTTTCGCTCTTTTTATCAACGATATATAAGTTTTTTTCTAAAGCGTATCTCCAAGAACGAAGAAGAGATCCTTTCGAACGCCGATCTTACGCCAAATTGGATCGTTGGTGGATGCGTAATGCGCCATTCGTTTGGTAAAGGGGCGTGGAAAGTTTAATCGGTTTAAAAGTTAAGCCCTTTGGCATGCGAAATTTTCACGATGAAGCATAAAGCAACAGGTATGAATTTTATCTGCACGCTACATCGTTTTAGAGCCGATACGAAACTTTTATGTACGAACAGCGGTGCCCTGTACGACAAAAATTGTAAATCGTATCCATATCGCGAGGCACATATACGATATTATACTATGACAATTGACTTTTATTTCAACGATACATTGACATTACGATATAATTATCTCGTATAGAAAATAGTTCTATTTACATAAAACGTGAAATTCCAAGTATTTCTTTCGAGGATACTACAACAATTCCACGATTAAAGATTCGTCTACTTTCTCATCCTTTTCTAAACTCGATAATACCAGAAACTTCTAAAATAATATGTTACACCTTGGATGATTTTAATAAGGAGGTGAACTCGATCTCGATGGGTCGATTTTGCAACTCTTGAAGTCTTATTAAGCGCAGCAGCGGATCGGCCTGTACGCGTGCAGGTGCAAATATTTCGCGGATTCGCGAGCAATCCGAGGAAATTGCGGGGCGTACCCCGGCGGCGGTGGCTCGTTAAATTAATTGCAAGTTTTTCAATGCATTTAAACGATACGGCAAACCTCCGTAGTTCGTGCGTGGACACGCACAATGAGCGGCTATTACTTTGGCACAATGCGTAGGAACTGCACGCTATTAAGCTCGTACATGTTTTTTTGGCGGCCGGGCG
Organism: Ampulex compressa; assembly: GCA_038496175.1. Taxonomy (NCBI): domain Eukaryota; kingdom Metazoa; phylum Arthropoda; class Insecta; order Hymenoptera; family Ampulicidae; genus Ampulex; species Ampulex compressa. Next base: position 18,096 of record JBCFXI010000161.1, read on the forward strand.
TTAATTAACACTTGAACTACCGGTCGCTTTCAGTTCATATTTAAGTGTAGCAGATATATATATACATATAAAGAATGTTAATTAAAGTTAAGGAAAAAAAAGTGGCGAGAGATAGCTCGATACGACGAAGTACGTAGCGCAATGAAATGATAGAAATTCGTAGAAAATACACTGTTGTAAGAACGAAGATATTATATACTAAACTCTTTTTCTCATTCATATTTTGGCAACATTTATTCAGATATATTTAAAACAAAATGCCATTTCTCAGGTTAGATAAACATGTTTTATATAGGCTTGACTTCGTACAGTCGCATATCGAGTATAACTCGACAGTGTATTCTTCATCGTCGATGATTTGCAACGATGCTTGAACCACGATAAACTCTTGTTGAAGTCCTCACACCTTATTAGAAATACGTCGATCATTAGGAAGGATTCGAAACGTATATTTTTAAACGTATTCACAAGTACAACTTCAATATATCCCGCGAAGCAGAGTTTCTGGTGCGAAAGGAATAAAGCGTCTCGGGCCGCGAAGGATTAAAGGAGGGAATTGGAAAAGCAGCGGGATACTCGCATCCTCGATACGTCGAACGAGGCATCGAGCCGTAAATCACTGCCACTCGATTCGAGCACCGCGAGGACGAATTAATTAATACGTTCGGCCGTGGGGCAACCGCGAATTCCAGAGGAACGGACGAGAAATCTCCCAAGGCTTCGCTAAACTGCAACCGCACCGATCGCGTATTCCTCTTCCCGGACCGATAGGATTTTTACCAGTAATCTCTATCGAATTCTACGATCTTTTCCATAAACTATGATAAAAAAGATGCGTTAATCCTACTTGCCAACTTTATATCCCTACTCAAATCTTGAGTTTATCAGTAATCGGTTGTATCTTCGACGCTCTGTTGTAATTTGCATTGAGAAAAAAAAAACACCAACGATCTAAATTCCATATTCGATTTCATCCGAAGGCTTCTGCAAGATTTGATCATCGCGGAACACCGATCCGCGCGATCTTCGCCAGGGACGCTTGAATTTTTCGTACCCTCGCGAGAACACAATGAGAGAGTCGCGAGGGAAATGAATTTCCGGGACTGCGTTTCGCGTTTGCGTACGCATCAAAATTCCTGCTTGAATTCGCATTAACCGCGGCCCGAGGCGGTCCAGCTCTCGCGCTCGCGGAGGAAAAGAGGACGGCGGATCGAGTGAAATTTATGAATGCGCGCCCGAAGGGGAAAAATTGTAGCAAGAAGCGGTACGCCTACCGTGGAAACTAATAAATTTATGAGCTAATGAATCCTATTTACCGCGACTTTAGCATTGCCGTAATTACCGGTTACTCGTTTTTCCTCCCTTTGAGCTCGGCTCGGACGCGGAGTGCTGGACGAAGTTAATAATGATTTAAGGATAAATTAATTAATTCCCTCCCCCCTCGAGAGGGGGCCTGCAGCCTGCGTTTAAACTTTTTGCATTCTCGTCCCCTGGACATTTGGATTAAATGCGAAGCGCATAAAGGTGGCTAACAAGGACGAAAGTACTGAATAAGCACGGCCATTACCGGCGAATTTATTATACGGTTTTATTCGTCTAATTTGCGGGAGTGGAGGGGGGATCCTATCTGGAAACTTACATTAATGCAAAGTAGAGAACTCCCTTAACTTATTTTCACTAGTGTGCACTTTGAACTCTATCCCTTTTTCGATTTTTCAATCCGTAGTTGTCAGAATCGGACGTAGTATAATTTGTGAGAGAGAGAGAGATAGAAGAACGATGATATTTTTTAGACTACACGTCTACAACCTCGAGGGAATATTATGGTGGAAACCGAAATACCGGGGTCTGTCGCCAATGTCATTCAACGGGACGGATCGAGCTGTTTTTCCACGAAACTTTATTTTCCCGGAATATTACTCGAAATGTTACAGCCAGGTACACGTCGGTCTGCGAAAATTGGGCCGCGAAACCGTAGGAGATACGGGACGTACATAAACATCGGGGAGGGTATTTTTGTAGAGGAAGCGAAGTAGCCATTCTCCGTTTGCCGCTACATCTCACCGTGATTTTTCTGTCCAGGTGGAATCCGTGGATCTTGCACTGAAAATTCTGGACGGCTGGCAAGTCAGGGGTAAAACGCTGTCGGTCCAACGGGCGAAATTCCAGCTGAAAGGAAAATACGATCCCGCTTTGAAACCGAAGCGGAAAAAGAAGGACAAGGACCGGCAGAAAAAGATGCAGGAAAAGTAAGTGATCCTTGTTAGTTCGCGTCGAATCGAGCGATTTTCCATCCTCGATTTTTCGTTCGCCCTTTCAGGCTGCGTCATCGTTTTTGTCCACTGCAGCGTGTTTTTTAATATCGTTAAGAAAAATATTCGCGAGGGAAATCAAGAGATTCGTCTAACGATGCTCGAGTGAAATTCATTGTTTGAACTCTCACGGCTTCCTCCAATGAAACGCTCCGAGTCCGGCGAGCTTTTCGAGGAAGTTTTTGCGCGGAAGTTGCCGCTCAAACTTCCGTCTCTTTAAACAACGTTGAGAACAGAAACTTCTGTTTAGTGGGTTTAAGATTTCTCGAGGAGGAAAACTTTCGATCGGACCACTTCGAGTTAATAAAATTGTACACACCGCTTTATCCTTCGATATTATTTTTCGTTCGAGCCTCTTCTTTATGGTACTAATCTCACGAGTGTCGCGCGAATGAAACTAATTATTGCGACTCAAGGACCGTACGAGAAATTAAATCGACGGACTCGTAATATCTATAAACACTGCGAGAACTCTTATGCAAAACATCTTTTAACCCACTTCCAATTAAAAATCAACCAATCCGTACCTCTGTGCCGAGGATAAAAATTATCGATGACGAACAAGGCGCTCGCAAAGGCATTGGATTTCTCCACAACGTCGCTTATCTCATTTGATTTATGCGCCGCGTCTTACAAACGTATTGTGCGACTCCTCGAAAGGCCTTCGCGCTGCGTAACCATCTTTTTTTTATCGCAAAGTCAACCACGCACCTCGCGCGTCGCTCCTCGTTCCTCGCGACGAACGATCGAATCGTCCTGGGCTTCGAGCGCACAAAGAGGGAAATTGAGCGTGCGTGGACCAAACATCCTTTTTTCAAAGCCACTCCCCGAAGAATCGTCCAATTAGCCATCGTCAGACGCGCGAGAAATTCATTTCCTCGATATCGCTTCGAAAGCTCGCTTTCTCGAAAAGAATTGATGTTAGATCGCACCGAAATTACGCGCGCGTACGTTTGGCGCGTATCAAAAAATCCGCATATCGAGCTCGATAAAATACACCGACGTACGATCCGCCGAATTCGAGGCACGTATCGGATCGGCTAGGATGCCAAACGTCGTGGAAATTCAAAGCATCCAGAGTTCCTTTCACTGGAATCCACGACGCAGTCTTTTTCTCGTCCATCCTGCAAATTTCTCACCCGTCATTAAACCCATGCAAGGTGCATCCTATCTATTGATAGAAATTTCAATATTCGCTTCCATATTTCCCGCATAGGCATATCGCTCGCGTATCCGTCCCAAATTTTAACGCATTTCGGTCGCACGTTTCCTCCTCGTCTCCTCCTGGCGCTTCAAGGAGAACAGAATGTTTTCTATCGTCGTCCAGAGTAACGAGATCCGCGGTAGGATCCGCCCGAAACCGTTTCACGGCAGCGCTTCTTTCCATTCATGGCCCGCCATTCATCTTTCCTTCGCTCGTAAGCGGTCGAGAGTGTGCGTATGCACCGCGCATAACCGCTCGATCCCCGGGGAATCGAGATAAGGGGCCGCGAGCAAGGCGAGACGCACTCGAGGATGATCCCTGAATGCTCCGCACTTGGTCCCATCCGGCACAATGCGTCTGCGATCTAAACCTCGACCCTTCGCCCGCTCCTCCTCTTTTCCTCCTCGCTCCTCGCGGTGACAACTCTCGGATTTCCTCCTCCCTTCCCGTCGATCCCTTACCTGCCGCATCCCTCGGAATATTCGATCCGGGCCTTGCCTCCGCGCTGCATTGTTCATCGAGTTATCGGATCGTGTACCCGATCTTGTCGAGCTTTACGCCTCGTATAAAGATCTCTCTCTCTCGTTGGAAAAACGATAAACAGCAATTTAAATAATAATATATTATATAATAATAATATATTTATACAAAAAATATATGTATATATGTATATATACATATATTATTTGTTTAATACTTAAATTACTGTTTATCGTTTTTAGTAGGATTTTCGTGTAATAAACTTTATTAACAGTCGAAGGACAATGGAAAAATAACCTAATTCGCACGCAAAACTCGCACACTCGCTCTCCCAATCGTCTGAACTCTGTCTCTCCGAACGTGTTTTTTTTTTTTTTTTTTTTTTTTTTTTTTTTTTTTTTTTTTTTTTTTTTTTTTTTTTTTTTTTTTTTTTTGATATCATTGTCAAGCGTCTTTGGTTGGCGTCTTAATCTTAAAAACATCGAGCGCTACACGCATACACATCCGTACATGCGTTCGGTCGCTTGTTATGCACCACACATCCCGCATATATATAGCTATATATATATAGCTGTGTTTTTTAAGTACCATGTACTATCTACTACCAAGTCATTCCAAAATACAATAAGACCTAAGAGTACCGCAACCCCAAGCGAAACCACGGCGTTAACCACGTAACTAAAACTACATTTAACCAAAACTAACATTTTTTTTTTCCCAAAAAATGGACTTGTACCGCTCGAAAGAACGGAGGAAAAAAATCACTCGTGCGAGGGTCGGCGGGAATGATTTTTGGCACGAGCCGCGAGAGAGCCGCGTTGCTCTCTCGCCGGTGTACGCTCTCGGCTCGTTTCTCCTTGGCTCCGCGGTGCAGCGGAGGGTTCAGCACGTGCACCGGATACCACGGTGCTCCTGGACCAGAGGCTCGAGCCGGCCAGACTGCATGGCGTTGGTGGATTCCGATAAGAGCAGCTGCGCACGTCGATTACTCACATCGAGACGTCTGAACTACCACGCGAGGAACGAATGCGCCGTGCTGCCGCTACAGCCATCCTCTCCCCTCGGCCCCGTCCTCTTGCCAGGGCAAAAAGGGCTCTGCCTGCGCCCAACGCCTTAGGCTCCCTTCACACGCACTGTTGGACACTCGAGCGGTGGCCAAACTAGTTGCTAAGAGTGGTGATAGCGGTGTAAACAAGGGTACTTCTTGATTCGATGGAAGGATTTTATCCTACACGCCTATCTCTTTTTCTTTATCCTTAAGAGGAATGTAGGGTATAAAGAAGTAGGGTGGTTTTGATCTTCGATCGTGTTATTTGGAAATCGTATGAAAGAAAGCGTGTAATCGATCACGGATGAGATAAAGTAAAGATTAGGATGCGCGAACTTCTATCGAATGAAGTATCCTTATTGATCCTCTGTGGGAAGTATTTAAAAAAAAAGAGTTAAAAGCATTGTTTCCTCGATGAGCCTTATAAAAGCGTATAAGTCGTTTTATTAATGGTAATTCGGTTATCGCGCGTCGGGGATTTATTCGTTCGATTTTAATTCGCGGTTGCGCGTTCGTTATGCATTTTTAATCGAGGTTTCTGCAAGAGCCTATTATTGTGAAATATGTAAAGTGTGAGAGTACGTTGAATTCATTGGTGGGATTAAAAAGTCGCTGGATGCGTGGATCCGGATCGATACGCGTGTGAAAGAAGCCTAAGATCGCCTTCCTGGCCGCAGACTGAAAAACGGCCAGGGAGAAAAGCATGGAATTGCCTGTTGCGCGCGATTAATCGCGGATCGGCTCAAACCGGGGGGAAAAAATCGGCTGAATAATACTTGGAAGCTTGAAATTATATCCGATACACCCGCATTGGAGGTGTTTATGAGGAAGCGCGAAAGGGTGGACTCGTTTAACGAACTCGAAACGCTTGTTGCGTATCCAATGCGTGCATAATTATTACGCAAACAAGACCATTTTGAAATTTTTTAGCATTACACGCAGTATTCGTCAACTGAATTAGAATATTTCGTTTGACATCTTCTCATCTCTCTCGAAGAAGAGCATGATTATCGAATCGAATGGGTTTCTTATAGATGAAATTGGTATAGAATACATTTCGTTCTTCTTTCTTCCTTGAGATTTCCAAACAAAGCATTTACGCCTAACCAAAACTGTTATATAATATATTTGTCTTTCCTCTTCGCAACTTAAGATTCCGGATGTCAGGTTTCCTTCTTCGCTTTGTATCTCGGTACAGCGTGTACACAAAGTACAAAGTGTTTTGTCGCATCGTTTCTTGGATGTTGAACGAATCTCGATTTCCCAGAATTTCCAGGAATTAGCCAACCAATGGTAATGCAGCGATGAGTTGGCGATGCGACAAAACGCGGATGTCTTCGTCGGTAGCGCTCCGCCATCGGCTTAGCGCGGGCCTGCAGAGTTCGACGGCCTGAACTTTGCGAAAACCAGTTATTTGCGAACGAACGAGGCCCTCCTTGACTGTTTGCCGCCGGAAGTCTTCTCAATAACGGTCCCTTCGCGCTCGTGAATCGTCCTCCAGCTTCGTTTTTCAGCGATTTTCTTCTCCAACTCCGCGACAAGGATCGACGTCGACTCATCGACTCCTTCGCGAGAAACATCGAGATGAACACATCGGCCTGGGTTGAATCGCGGATCATCGATTAACCCCCTATGGACTCGTGTAACTTTCAAGTCAAATTGTTTCGTTATTCCACAGAATGACGCATACGTCTTAATTAACACTAGAAGTACCAAACCAGTCAAAATGACTCGTCAGTCGTTTCTTTAAAAAATCCTAGTGCTTTATAAGGATGTATTTTTCGAGATTTTCCATGATTTTCATGCAGTATTCAGATCGTGGTATTGATTTACTGAAATTTCTTTTTGCACTCCCCCTTTTTTTTAAAGCTATATGTAGCGTTCTAAATATCCTGGAGGTTGTTCCAGTGTTAAATAACGTCTCTGAGATAAACAATAACGATATCGATGACAATTGGCAGCACCCTCCGCCTGAAACATCAAAGTAGATCCCTCGCGAGTCGTACAATTCGCGGATATAATTCGACCCATGGAGGGTCAATGTTGATCCTTCACAGTCGACATTTCTGAATTTCGCCTCCCAGGGCAAATAACCTGAACCGCTGGCGAGAGAAATAAAAACAGAGAACAACTCATACAAGTTCGACCAACGCGTTAATCAACGATTCACCCTCGTTCCCATATAATGTAACGAGGAACGCATTTGGCATCGGTTATCCGGAAGCGCTAATCCAGCGAGACAGGTCCTCGTTCACCGTACTAATGGAAAATCTTCGTTGTCCGGATTCGCGCCTGACAAAGGTGACATCAAAGTGGCGCTAATACGATCCTTAAATTACAAAGCCGATAGGCGTGCGCGCGGGACAAAGAGGAAAGGAAGGATGGAGCTTTCCGCGCTATCGAGTCGATGCCCAACGCGATCGTCCCGCGGGGGCGATTATCAATTTCACGCCCACTCGACAAGGCGAAAAGCCCTGAATATTAATGGCGACTATAGCCGGCACTTCGTAAGCCGCGATATCCAAATTGGTGGATCTTAATTGCGTGTACATTATCGATCGAATTAACCCTATCGACTGCGCGTCTAACGCGACCGGTGGTCCAGTCTGAATTTGACCGCTGACGTATTTTTTCGTACACGTGCCAAAACCGCGGCACTAATCGCGCGTGTATGGGAAGAAATGTAAAACACTTTTCATATAATATACTCACTCGTATTGCTTTGCAACGACGAAAAATAAAGAATACCACTTAATTACGTAAATTTGTTTTAATTAATTATGCGAATAAAATTGGTGATAAGCGCTTATAATTTGGTCAAATTAACGCACATAATTTTTTATGATCTACCCGGATGGTTTGCCATACAAAGCAAAATTCCCTTTTTACAAATAGAGTAAATTAGGTTTGAACGTTTAACTCTGATATTAGGCGTTGTCTTCACCGTTATTTAACGGAAGAAAAGAAAGTGGATTTGAAATATATATTATATTATTACAACGATTAAAAATCATATGCACCGCAAACGCAACGCGCTTTACTGGACGCGAATATTCCAATGATTTAGAGCAGCGTTATTACAATTCTCCACAGTCTTGGCATAAAAAAGAAACAGAAGCGCTGTCGCGCTCTTCGAAGTTTTGACACGACATAGGAAGAGGGCGATAGCGCTCCTTAGCAGTCAAAGGGTTAAAACTGAAAGCTAGGACGATGACGATCGTGACGATTTGACATCGAAGAGTATGATAAGGATTTAAGTCGTGGATCGCGGAGTGGAATCATCGTCACTGCGCCATTCTGGATTCTGACGTTTCTTTTGCTCGCGAGGCAGAAATATTTCCGTCTCCACGCGCCATGGGAGAAATGGCCAGAGGCCTCGCCGCATCGTAATACGTTACCGCCCAATGCCTCACACGATGCCGCAAAATGTAACGACTCATTACACGAGCCTGGAAGCTGAACTATGCGGTTGTGACACGATAAAGCGAGATCTATGCCCGCGATAGATCCGCGCAGAGGCGGAAAAAGAGGTCGATTCGTCATCATCGGAGCCCCGCCGTGGCCATTCGTATCCCTCGAAAGCGGGCCTCGTAATGTAGCCTTTCGAATTCGGGTCAATCAACCTGCATTTCACGAAATTGGAGCGCCGGGCGTGTCGCATTGTTAAGAGACTCGTTTAAACTTGTTTGGTCTGGTCCCTGTAAAGCTTTCGGGGATGAGGTGGTTTATCTTTCATTAGGGCAATGATCGATGTCTAAAATGATTAGTGTTCGAAACGATGATTCGTGATCGTATATGTATCATTCGGGATATTAATTATGAAGAAATTTGGGAACGAGCGGTGATTCTTGGTCTAACCGAGCATCTATTCAAATACTTTTGATTTTAAATCTCCGTCTCTAGTCTCATGGAATTGGCATTTCTGTTGACCACATCGACGCTTTGGGTGGAATAGTAATAATTTTTGACCATTGGTGCGTGACTCGAATAATTAAATATTCACCGAGCTATAAAATTGAACGAAATTAATATTGGAAAAACTGTAAAGCGTAAGGCGGTCAATTAAATAAAGCATTAAGAGTCTTTGAAAAAAAGAATATCCAATCGTAGTATAATAATTTACAATTTTGACGCACCGAGCTTCCCTTAAACGGGAACAAATATCCGTAACTCGGCAAGTAAACCGTGTCGTCGGTGTCGCTGCTTTTCGGGACGAAGGCAAACTGCCGTTTCCAATTTTCATAACGAGCTATTACGGAGTTGAATTTACGTGGAAAGCAACGATGGTCCGCGGAATCCCCGGGTGAATCGTTGAATCAACAATCGTATCAAGGTTGCGTATTCCGGAACAATGAAATTCCCCAACACCCCGCAACCCTCCTACAAACGCCAAAATATCCGTTGCAGGTTGTTCGACTGGAGGCCGGAGCGCATGCGAGGCGAGCCGCAGAAATGCGAGAGGGTAGTGATTATAAAAAACCTCTTCGCCCCTGAGGACTTCGACAGGGAGGTGGCGCTGCTCCTGGAATATCAGCAGGACATCAGATCGGAGTGCTTGAAGTGCGGCGACGTACGGAAAGTCATCATTTACGACGTAAGTACCGCTTGCTTCTCCGTGTACACATTTCCCCTTGATCCCCGTCATCCATCATCGCGCACCTCTCTAAAAGTGTAAAACGCCAGATTGTGTCGCCCTTTATCCTGAGTTAGCCGTAAGAAATTGTCGAAACGAGCGAGGAATCGTCTCGAGTTACTGCTTTACGAAAGCGGAGAAAGGTTTCGTCCGCGAGGAGTTAATAGGTGCTGTATTATTAAATCTTCGTTTTCCATCGACTCGCTTCGTTCGTCGAAGACGACGAGTTCACTCGTTTTCCTCGCTTAACGAGTTGACAGAGGAATTATAGTGAATTGCCAGTGCCGTTGGCCAGGGGCATTCGAGTAGCCTCGAGGAAGCCAGGCCGACCAACGTGGGGGAGTCATGGGAAGACATGTGGCTAAACCTCGAGAAGCATACGTTATCTCCGCTCGAGCCTTCTATTCCGCATAAATTATTGTCAGGTTTTAACGTGGTATAACGGCACAGAACCATGAATAGATATAGGTGGAGCCCAGATTTAGCCGCGAGCCAGCACAATGGGCTCCTATGCTCGCAATGTCTCCGTACAAACTATCGCGTTTCGGACTCCAACGTTGTTCGGAGATTTCCAATCGCGCATCTCCAATGTTAAATCGTTAGCGTGTTTTTTTTGCTGTTGAAAATAGTTTTTTTCTTTTCCTTTTTTTTTGTCAAAATATAAAAGTTGACTCTGCCGCGCGTTCAATCGCGGACGTCATTCGTCATCGCGATGATTTATACGCATCGTTCAGGGAGAATTTTTTAAAGCGGTAATTCGAATAACACGTCCTCGATCTTTGCGTAAATCGGTTCTCGAAATAGAGGATGAATGTGCTCGTAAAAAATAACATTATCAGGAACGTCGCCTACAGGCTTTCTCCACGATTTGCATTGTAAAATAATCGTGAAAGTATCCCGGAATATAAGACACTTCAAGAGATAATCGTGCGGCGAGATTCGTAGGTTTTTACTGCACGAAGAAACAGGAAACGCGTTCCGATCGTCGAAAGGCATTAGTTCCATCGAAAGCCCAAACCCTGGAGGATGATCGATCGAATCGTTACGGAACTCCTCCTTTATCCCGCCAAGTTACCCCGAAATCAGAGGCCGGAACTTCTCCATCATTCCGACGTTACGTCCGTTCTCGAGGTGTCTATACACTCAACCCAACACCTGACGACTCGAGCGGCCCATTGTTCCTCTGACATTTCCCAGACGCGGTTTCCTTGATGTCGTCTGACATTAACACCGCATAATGTAACCGTCGAAGCGTAGCATCCTCGACGAGGCAAAATCGCGCGGAGGATGACCGTTGTACGCTCTCCTCGATGGAGATCACGGCTTCGGCGGAACTCCGTACTTCGGAAAATGTCAATTCAAAGTTTATGTGCCGGGACAAAGAACCAACCCCCTTGCAACTTATCAGGTGGATCATCCTTTGCTCTTTCGGTTAACGATGACCAGCATATGGATCTCGATCTCGATGCACGTGTTTGACGCGTTCTGTGCGTATACGCCTCGCGCTGAATTTTCTCCTTGGACTATTTAGAGTTTTTCTTACGAGACGAAGAATGAAGAAGGAATCGATTCTTATCGATTGTATAAATCGTGAGATATACGTTAGAAGCATATTGCGATAGCGTGGCGAATTACACCCTGTATAGCTTGAAGAAAAATTAAAAATAAGTCTAAAAGTAATATCCAACACTGGAGGTATTAGTTCACGACTCTCTTTATTCGCGATTGTTAGCCGCGCAAATTATTGAACAAACCTAGTTTATAAATCTTCGATATCTAGTCTATAAAGAGAAGTGCAATGAGTACCAATGCTAAGAAATGCAAAGAGTAAAGAGATGCTCGTAGGTACCTTGAAGTTTTTTCAATCGCGTGATTTTTCGCCTTGAAGGGAGATTCTTATTAGTTCTGAGCGGACGCGGATGGAGATCGTCGATACCGATATTCGATTTTGCAGGAGCGACTCCCACGCTCGAGGAGACGCACGTTGAGCTTAAATTGTCCTTTATGAGTTCACGCGTTACGAAAGAGGCGCCACGGATCTAGTGCGGTTCTCGAGGCCGCGTTGGATATTCAGGTCTGCTTTAACGCCGGCTGATTGTTGATGCGTTTAGTGTTCGGCCGTTTGCGTGTCATCGTTGCTTGATGGATTGGCTCTCTGCTAGTAACAATGTCCCTTTTCAATACTCATACCCATTTGGTTGCACGCATTCGGTACTTGCAAGCAGTTTGTTATATAAACTTTACTTGCTCGTTGGACATACGAATATTTGTAAGATCGTACGAAGACTTAGCTATTGAGTACATACTTCATTTAGTATAGCAAACTAGACGTTTTATAGAACGACTCAAAGCGAACGAATCTACGTTCTATTCGTACATCCATAATAAATCTGAACGAATTTTAAAAAAGCGCACAAATTTCAATTTGGTCTACCAAAGAAGTCGAAGATGGTGAAAAAAGTCTTCGCGTGAAAAATACTAGGACGTGTTTCGAGATGAGTTTAAAACTCCTACGAAATCTCTCGTATTTTATACAGCGCCTCAAATTCACTGGCTAGAGCGGCCTTAGCGCGCGAGATTGGAAAGTCTTAGCATTCGATCAAGTACAACGACTTGGGCTAGTTTAAAAAAGACGCGAGAGGCAGAAAGACAGCGAGCGGAAGGTCCTTCCGCGGGCGGATGCGAAGAAGGGGCGTTCGAAAAGGGGGATGGGCCAACCCCATAAATTCGCAGAAGGGACACTCCCAGCCGCGGCGTCCCGACCGTGAATCCATTCGACGTCAAAGCAGATTCCATCCTCGGCCTCTCCTCGCCGCTCGAAAAATAGCGCGGCCTCAAAAGCCGCGCGAGAAAGTAAATTTACCGGGCACCCAATTTACCCTAAGTGCCCCACGGGCCCCACGTGTCTCCCGATATAAAAACGGGATTGCCGGATGAAAAAATGATCGAAGAAGCCTCGACGAATTTACGAGCAGGTAGAATCGACCTGGCACCTTGGTGGAAGGGAACGACGGGATGGAGACCTCGAAAACACCTGCCTCTTTTTTGCTTCCCATCGACAGACGTAATTTTTGGACTTTTCACCGCAAAGTATACGCCTGTGATGTACACATTGGGAACTCCTAATCTGCTTGCTGGTGATATGTTTAAGAGGACACGTAGATGTGGTTTTAGTGAGCGATTACTCTTCGCGCTTTCAATAGGTTTTTGTTATCTGGTTATAGTGGAGTTTCAAATTGCAGTTCATAAATTGGACACTGGGGTAACCGAATCGAGTCCCGGTCCAGTTACTTCGGTGTCGAATTGTTTCCACGTTGTATTTTTTGATATGCCTCAATTCGGCGCGTTATATTCCAGATTTCTATTTCGATTTATTCCTAAATTTCAATCAAAACTTCTTTTTCAATTATCGAGCAACGCGCCAAGAGGACTAAAATTGTAGACTTTCTCACGCGCAAAGTCGTTCTCAGGACAGAAATGTAATTTCACCAAAACCAGGTGGAGAGACGATTAAAAGCGCGAAGGGTGACCGCGCGTTAAGACCGCATGCAGGAGTTACGTACCGATAATTTCGAAAGTAATCTTAAACCATAAATTATTGCACGCCGGATAATCGCGGCGGTAAGCGGCAAAACTTGGAGGACACGATAAGCGGTTGGCCACTAAAAGCGTGGCCTGGATAAAGTCTAACTTTCGTCTGCTTCGCGAAGACAAACCGTGAAATCGGGCGGAACTGACATTCTCGGAACGAGGAGAGCGGTGAAGCACGTGAGATAGTAGGAAACGAAGAGACGCCGAGCCAGGAGGATGCGCGACTCGACAAAGGAACAAAGAATCTGGTGTCGCGCAACCGTGCGGCCCAGTGAAATTAATGCTCGAACCGAAGGGTCCATAAATCGTGGTTCAAGGCGGGTCGAGAAAAAAATCTAAGCGAGAGAGGAGGCCGACAAAAACGCCTTTGAGCCGCGAAGGGCGGCTCCTCGTGGTCAGGGCGTCGCGCGAAGGGGAGCCGGAAGAGGGAGAGTTATTTACCGAAACAAAACGTTAGCTAATGGCCTTCCTTCTTTTATAGTCGTTCGCGGGAGGCGAGAATTAAGACGCTTTCTTGGAATTAATTTTCATGCGGCCCCTCTGGGCCGCGTGCTTCCTCTCAAAGGCCACGCGTGAGCTCACCGTACATCTGATGTATTGAAACCAGCATTCTACCCTTGGACATTATAATGGACCCCTATTAAATTAGTCTTGAAATTACTTAATAACGGAATCTATTCCGAGAGCTTTCCAGGAGAGGAAGAGATGAGGGTATTTTTATGAGGTATTTCTCGGATGCGTAGAAACTCCCAAAAGAGAAGCGATCTTTATCGTGACATACTTTTTTTTCTATATTGTACGTAGATTTATAATGTGTAGGATCTTTTTTTTTTTAATTCATTTTTCGGCACCGACTGATAAGGTCATTTGGTCTAGGATCTACTTTTTAAGATAAGTTCCGAACCACCAGAGCTAAGGTATATATATCACATGGAAATTGTAGGAACTTGTATAAAAAAAAGTTACCAAAACAATCCTATCGATCGAGCATTGAAAAATCACGCAACTTTAGTTGCAGCTTCTCGTATTTGATGTCCGAGGCATTCGATATTGCGATCATTGTCTCGTTCATGCGAGTATGTTGAACGATCGCACCGTGGATCCAACGAGTGATGGGTTCCCTTATATTTCTGCTTTCAGAGGCATCCGGAAGGTGTGGCACAAGTTACGTTCCGAGAGCCGGCCGAGGCGCAGGCCTGTGTCCAGCTGCTTAACGGCCGATGGTTCAGCCAGAGGAAGATCTCCGCGGAGATTTGGGACGGGAAGACCAAGTACAAGTAAGTTTATCGACCGTGCGTTTTCTTCTGTACCGACGCAGCTAGTTCCTCCACTTCACCACCGCTCCGTCGATAAATCCAGCATAGCTTCTGCAACCTGACTTATCGACGCAGCGTTGTCTCTAAATGTTAACCCTAGTCACGGACGAGGTATAGAGTACACCTAACATTTTATAGGACTCCGCGTTCGATGCTCTAAAATACCGATCGTGTAAAAAACAAAAGCATAAATAGTAGATCATCCTGACTAATCCAAAATCATCACCTTCCTTTAACGATCCTTGAAAAAAAAATAATTCTGTTCCATCAAGACCACCAATTAAGGAGACCTGGTAAAGGAAACTCCCAAAAAATGTATATTCGTACTTTTTATATAAAATTTATATTATTTATAATATTTATACGGTATAAAAATTTCTATTCGGAAAATCCATATATATTTAATTTCTTCGCACATTGGTCGCCGATGAAGAGTCAAACGTATCTCTTCCAGAGTTTCGGAAACCGACGCGGAGATCGAGGCGCGTTTGGACAAGTGGGACAAATACCTGGAGGGCGAGGAGGAGAAGAAGCAGGCGGCGACGAGAAACGGCAAGGAGAAGCAGGGGGAGTCGGGGAAATCGGGGAAGTCGGGGAAAGCGAAGAAGCCCGATTCCTCGGAGGCGACGACGGAATCAACGGCGGCGGAGTAGAGGGCTTTACCCGTTGCCTTGCGATCACCTCGACGATCGCCCACCCGGAGCACTCGATCCTGAGCACTTTTGGCCGAATGAAACGCTGTTTACTTGTACAAACCCTACTTTTCGTTTGAAGCCTGGTCTTCGACGATCCAGTTGGCGAGACGACGGAGACGATCTCGCTAGCGAGACGACAGATACGATCTCGCTGGCGAGACGACTAGGCGTGATCTTGCCGACGAATCTAAATAAATCGGCGCGTGAATGGGTTAGATAGTTAAAGAGGTGTAAACGTGCAGAGCGCATGCGCGATTATTTTCAGTACAGTATGCAAAGTCGTGTTACGTAAGATTGTTTTCAGTAAAGTATCGCAAGGACGAGTAGATTCGTTGGTGATTTAAGCTTTTCGAGTGAGACGCTTAGGGAGACTAAGTAAACGTAAGTTTTTTTAAGAAAAAACGAAATGCTCGGTGGGTTGGTGTGAATGAAAATTGCTTTTACGAATTTGGGGATTTTTTGAGGCATTTATGGACTGTGGATCTTTTCGTCCGCAAGTAAGAGTAAGGGAATTATGAAAAAAAAAAAAGTGCAAAAAGAAGGGGAGAGGAAGGATGCGGATTGTGCAAATTAAGGGCGGTATAAGTTTGTATTGTGAGCAAAGGAGTATATATCGATAAGGGACGAGTACGCTGAGGATATAAGTCCTTTTTTTAATTCAGGAACCCATTCAAAGATTTTACCTTGATTATCGATGACAAATGTCGACGATGTGTTATGGAAATAAACTTTATCGAATAAAAATGCATATCTGGCTCGAGATCAAATTGCCAGCGATAGTTGGTGAAGTATTTGAGTGTTTCTACATTCTA
This sequence comes from Ampulex compressa, assembly GCA_038496175.1. NCBI lineage: Eukaryota > Metazoa > Arthropoda > Insecta > Hymenoptera > Ampulicidae > Ampulex > Ampulex compressa. The sequence continues at coordinate 34,187 of JBCFXI010000161.1, forward strand.
TTTTTTCTATATTCGTATATGATAATAAGTCATTACGAATAAATAATTTCGCGAGAAGTTATTTTAGGTCATGCAAAGTCAAGAATTATTACGTTGGTAAAGTCTTGCAATGTCTACGAGACACCAATGCGCTTGTTTGCATTTTTAAAACGAGAATGGAAGGTGAAAGACGCGAGAAACGATTTACAATCGCACGATTATGGTGCGTCATCGCTTAAACTACTCGATTATAATTATTCGTTATGAAATTATCCGATAACAATAATGAGCCGTCAAAGAGCCATAATAAGCATTGTGTTTGCGACAAATAAATGTAATGAGAAATGACATAATCAAATTTAAGAATATATCCAATCGAGCAAGTGTATTTGACTTATCGCAAAGGATCTTCGATCGATCGATCGATAGACTAACTCGTAATAAAACACGATTAACCGTATTAAATGTAAACAAAGAACTCAGCATCTTACGATGCTATATACTTACGCGTTGCACGATTAGAAATCAATGGCTAATTTACGAAGCTAATTTACTAGCTTCCACGAACCCGACTCTCGTTTGTTATATTCGGACTTTGATCCACGCGACAGATCCTGCTTCTTATATTTCGACCCTGATCTGCATGATTGTCGCGGTTGTAAGGCAGCGGGTTGACCGTACTCAGGAACTCGCACCGACAGCGCTCGATAGCGAACACAAAAGGCGAATAAAGAAATTACAAATATCCCAGATGTTGTTTACGTAACCAAACTTGCATTGGTAAAGAGGATTAGTGATATTTTACTCTGCATTACCGATTGCTTATAATTCGCATTGTCGAACGTCCAGGATATTGTACTAGCCGTAACGAATCGTCGGTCGTTGCGTATAATAAAAGAAAGTAATTTTCCCTTGAACCGCCTTTTATTGCCTCCGCTCTTTTCGCTTTTATAGCGTTTCCTTCCACATCTAAAGAAAAAGATATACTATACTCGTATAAACATTACGCGAATAATGATAGTGGATTATTTAAGCGGTAACAATAATATCCGACGCTCCTAATAATTAACGAGATTCGACAGGCGTTAAACTCCATACAGATAATAAATCATCTCGTAGTAGTAATCGATTAATATTAACAGAAATTCACGCCACTTTGATTTCCTCATCAAGCATCCACACCACCATAACGAGAATCGACTCGTAAACTAAAAATACCAAAGCGAATCAAGACACAACAAAACCCGTTACGTTTTCCACGCTTACTCTAAACTCTGTACTCCTCAAAATTCGCCTTCGTAACCCAATCAACTTGGCACGCAAACTCAAGGGTCCTTTTCCTCGTAACGAGTCTCCAGGGTTTTCAGGCGAAATCTTAATGGAAATCCTTTTTGCTTCTTACGCCAAAAATTGCCTCCTTTCCGAGGTACGTACTCCCCGAGTTTATCGCAGGGCCCAGCTGTACGAGGCGCAAAAGAGGGCAAATCGAAGGCACGAGGGAAGAAAGGAATGAAGGAGAAGAAGGGCAGAGCGGAAGGGAAAACGAGAGAGGGAGAAAGACGGAGTGAGAGGGAGAGGGAGGGCTCGTGGAATTCCCTAATTTGCTATTTCGGCATTCCAGGCGATCCGTGGGCCGCGCTCGTTCGTGGGACTTCTCCCGTGAGAGGCTGATCTATCAAAAAACGCGATTCCTCGGCCGAGCGGCTCTTCTTCTGCGGCCGATCCGCGAAACGGCCGAAGCCGTGTTTTCGTGCGCCCCCGGAATCGTCGAATTCCCGCTAGAAGCCGTCCGCTCGATACGCTCCTCCTTATTCCTAACCCCTTAGATCCGGTACAACACTATACTGGCACTGCACTGGCTTTGGCGTATGCCCTCACGTCGAACATGTCGTATATTGACTTTTGCACAAGTCGTCATTTTGAACAGTACACCACTCTAACGACTTTCACGCCTGTCGTCATTTTGAACGGTACGCCAGTATAATGGATTTCGCGCATGCTCCGTTTGCAACGACAGGTTACTATAGTGGCCTTTGCGCATGCGTCATTTTGAAGAGTACACCGCTATGGTGAGATTCGCGCATGCGTAATTTCGAACGGTGCGCCACTATCTTGTCTTTCGCGCATGTCGCATTTTTGTACGTTACCACGAATGGTATCTCTGTTACGTGCGATTCTTAGTGAATGATCTTTCGCCCTTTTTGACAGCGTACCCCAATGACATTATTTATTTCTTTATTTTTTTAATTGATGATTGAGTTACATATATTGTATTAACTTACGGTAATTTTTTTCGGTTCTTAGACCATCTCATATTTTATTCTTGCCTAAGCTCCGACGATTGTAAATTGGACGTGGAAATATACGCGGCGACTTTTATGACTTGCATGGGAAACGTGATGCCTTGGGCAACCGGAATGTCCTTCACACTTAACGCGTCGGTCATGTTAAATTTATAAAGCGATTAACATTTATGCGGACGCGCGCCTAATGGCTGCTCTGGAGATCCATATGTAACGGAGGAGCTACTCAAGGTGCCTTTCCTTGCTCGTTATCAATTGACACGTACCAGCCGATGAAACGCTTGATTTTATGCGAACAGTTTTTTGCACCGCAAATCATAAAAGTATAATAAATGTATGTTTGATCATCATTTTGTTCTTGTGAAAATAATCCAGAATGCTTTGATCCATATTTTACGCGTGATGTTCCACGCGCAAGTATGCGTAATATTATAGATATGCGTGATATTCTGCATTCGGTAATAACTTCGCAATCTGAAAATTAAATCCATCGTTAGAGAACTTTGATAATAAGGCGATGTTGAATCGTAAAAACTCGTTCACTTATCCTTTTCATTACGGAACTCCTCATAAATGGGATCCTCGCAGATGTTCAATCGGGTCGAGATTTTGCAATAGCCTCGATACGCTCGAATTGCGAACAAAGCAATGATCGCTTTGTCGATTACATTAGCGGTTAAAGAATGTTCATTAGTGTCGCTTACGAAGTATTAATAGATGGCACTGAATATGGATTACATAGACCGTCTGAAAAAAAATAGTACTACTGCATGCTTCATGAAAGTGGAGAGTAAATCTTTTTTTTTTGCGAACGTGAATAAGGAAAATTGAACTCCAGTTTTTATGCGGAAATAATATATTTATTTACAAGTCTGATGAAACTAATTCAAAAAGTCTACTTTTTGCTTTATCTTATTTAACCAGTGAAGGCATATAAGGGGGTGTATTTTTTTAATCCAACATTCAAACATAATATCGTAAATGAAAAGATCAGTACTATATCCGAAGAATGAATATGGCAGATTATTCGTAACTATCTATCAGGATATCTAACACACTAGCCGAATCGCTTAGTAATTCAATTACACCGGAAGTACCCGTAGAACATGATAATCCATTTTTTCATTAACTCGAACATTTATCGATGGGGAGCACCTAAGAGACACACCGGCAGATAATACAGTCATATCGACAAATCAGCCAAATAGTTGGTAAGTGACCCAGTAATACCGAAGTTTATAATATCTCGAATTACTTGCCAAGATTGCGCGACCACATTGCACGAATAATGCAAATCGTTGCGGTAACCGGACAATATGGGGCTGAGCTTTAGCGGGATAATACGGAGATCCGCCTTTCTTCGAACATTCTCGCCGCAAATATCGTCGTACCCGTAGAAAAGTCCACCACGAAAGCTTCCGTTTCACCGATCCTTACATAAATTCCCTATACTCCCCACTCTCTTCCTGATTTAATGAGACGACACAATTATAAATGAAAGTAAGAGACGAATATACAAAATTCATACAACTCTCTATTCCCAGAGAAAATAGTCGCTTTCCGCCAAAATGCACGCGTCCAAGAGGAGTCATCCGAAAAAACCTGGGCAAACGAGCAAACGAGCAAACACCGGGGACACCTCCACTCGTTTACGCTCCGCAGCCCAAGGTAAGCCCTTACCAGGGTAGATTCCTGCCATTTTTCCGAGCACCGCGAGAGGCGACGGCTCTCGAAGGAGACGAGCTCGTTGAAGTTCGCCAGGGCCATTCGTCCTCGAAAGCCACCCTCGACGAGGAGGATGAAAGCGCCGCGGCATATTTCGGCCGTCTCATCCCATTCATGACCGACGAGGGGAGCCTCGACCCCATTCGGCAATATCACTGACAAATTTAATGCTCCCGCTATTAGCAGCGGGGTGCGCGTCCTGCATTGTTCAAGTGGCCACGTGCAGCCAACCGCCCCTGCTCGTCCTTCTCTCTCGCCGGCTCGATCCTACGCGCTCGGAGATCGGCGCAAAAAACCACCCCGACTAGCACTTGTCTGAGGTGGAGAGGGGGGGTTATTGGATTTGCTCGACACCCGGGACCTGCCAAGTTGTACGTGAGATTGGGCACCGGCGGACTGAGATGCGATTCGACACGGTCAAGTGTTTCTTTATGGTAACGTAAGGCGAGCGAGGTTTCGTGTGCACGGAATTATTGGCGTTAAAGCTGGGGCGGCGTAGTGGATAGAGGCTCGGATTTCGAAGCGGAAGAACCGGGTTTGAGTCTCGCCTATCATCGATGGTTTCTCCGTGTGATACGTGCACCGTGGCTCTGGTGGTTTGGTCGATAAAAAATGATAGGTCCTGGGATAAATGACGTTAGCGGTTGGTGTCAAAAATAAATGTAAAAAAAAATTTTTGGCGGTTGACGGGATTCGTTTACTGATTTTTTAAGTGGTTTTTGGGATCTTGCTTCGCGTGCTTTGTGGTTGTCTTTGATGTTTTGCCAGGTTGTTTGGTCGAATGATAAGTATGTGTAATACGTGTAAAAGTATAAAATGCAGGGTCCAGAAGGAGATGTCTTCATTTTTTTTTATCGAAGATTGATTAATTTTATTTCGATTTATATGTTTAATAGCGTAGAGAGAAGTATAATTAGATAAAATACAGAAAATTCAATCGCATAAGCGACTTCCTCAGTATTCGCGAATGTTCGAACTGCTTTCCAGCGTTTTCCAAAAAAATCCGATTTCGTTTTCGGAGTAATATGAAATATGCATCGAATGCCGCCATTGTATTTACGGTTTTTAGCAACGAGCTATATGAGAATTCTAACGACATTTCGATCACTGCCGAACCATAATACTGCTGTTCTCTTTGAAGCACATCGCTCTTCGCTTTTTCGTGAATCCTGGAATCGTGCAGATCAATCCAAGGCCATCCTTTAACCCATGAAACGCGCCCTGCAAAAACTTGATATATCCGTAAGCGGCACGAAATCGTGAATGCAATGCCGATGCCCTTTCGAATCGCACAATACCCTGCTAGGAGGAAAAAGAGCCGAAGAATGGTAAAGATGCGGCTAAGTTGACGCAAATTTGTGTCACGAGAAACACGTTACTTTCATCGTTGAAGGGCGTGCGTTTTTTTTCACCATAAATATCGAGATTCGCTTTGGATCGAATAAAAACCATTTCTTAAATTGTCACTCGGAACTGTGTATATCGGTTCGTTTCGGGGGTAGAATTATTTTTAAATCCATACAGATAATATTTTTTAATTTCAGAAAAGGATTTGAAGAAAATAAAACATTTCATGTAGGATAGAAAAGCTTTGAATCGTAGCGAGGTATCGTTGAAATTTGTAACGCAAACCAGTTTGCCGGTTTATCGTCGGTGTTCGAACCATTTAAAGAGCACCTTCCCTTAACCTCAGGTATGGACCAACCGACCTTGTCGTTGGTGATCCTAACCGATCATCAATCCTAAGCGTAATTCCCACAACCAAAGAGGCAGTTGTTTATTCAGTAAAGAGCACGTAAAAGTATTCCATTGCATAAACTTAATTTTAATCGTAGATAGCAGATCAGCGACCAATACTTTTCATCGCTTTATAAAAATGTTATGCTTCTTATATTTTGACTTCATACAATTTATAAATGTGCCTAAACCGCTATCTTTTCCCTTGTATATGTATAATACACATACGTACTGTATTTCAATACCTCAAACCTCATCAAAAACACCACGTTTACTCCTCGAACTTTCAGCATCGATTTTTGAGGTTATTCAACCCCGAACCTACCATCCAAATCAAACCTCCAACCACTGACTCTAGAACCAACCAGATTCCATTCACCAATCGCCAACCAACCGTTCGGAAATCACTCGATTCGATGAAACTCAATTCGTCACCTCGCGAGCCAATCGCAAATCGATATTCTCCATCCATCCCACTCACCATCGGATATTCATCCCAAACAAGCCAATCCACCCGATAAACATCCACCTCGAACACTCTCGTTCAACAACATCCAGCACACTCAAACCCCACCAGACAAAACCCCGATATCCATCCTTTCGCATCCTTAGCCCTATACAATTCACAAACCACCCCTCCCCCCCCCCCCTCGAACCCCAATAAAACCTCTCAAAATAATATCAACCCTCACCCTTTCCCCAAAACCCAAGGGAAGAAACAACGTAGAAAAATCCAACTCCGGCGTGCAAACTCCCATCGCACCCCTTCAGCGCCATCTCGCCTCCTTCTCCCAACCTCCGCCCCCATCCGGCCCTCGACCGGGCGGGGGAGGGGAGGGGGGCAAATTAAGCTTCCCAAAACACCGCGAAACTGTTAATTAAGACTCATTACCCGCTCTCGTCCGGGGTTGTCGGGGAGGCGACCGCCCCCTCCCCTCCCCCCAGCCCTTCTCCACCCCGCGAGCATAGAAGGGGGGGGGGGGGGAGAGGGCGCCGGATAGCGGGGTGGGGCCTGAGGGGGTGGCTCGGGAACTTCTTAATACCGTGTCGGCAGTCGGGTTCATTGTGGGATCAATACAGAGGCGTAGGAGTGGCAGCGGGCAGCCCATTGGCCGGGCCGTTCCCGGCCGCCGATTGGCCGGCTCCGGCACTGCCAGGAGGCGGTCCCTTTGGAGCCCCCTATCGGGGCGTGCAGGGCGAGGAAGCGGGCGAAAAAGACGGAGGCGGCGTGGCGAGGTTGGAAAAAGACGGCAGACCGGTCTAGGGAGAGGGTGACACGGTGCCGGGGGGTTCAGTCTGTGTTCGCCCATCAGAGACACATCACCAGCCACGACACGGTCCGGTTGCGTCTTCGCCGCGAGGGTGGGTCGTTACGAGCAGGTGACCCCACGGGTTCGAGAAGGAGGAGGAGGAGGAGGAGGAGGAGGAGGAGGAGGAGGACGGATCCTCGGCGGTGCCCGCTCTTCCGTCGAGGCCCGCGGCCTTCCTTGGCGCGCGGTGATTTGGGAATAACGTCGAGATCCTCGAGTCGCGTCCCGAGGGTGGATCGTTGAGGACGGCTGTCCGGAGGTCCTGAGGGAAGTGAACGGGTCCCCGCTGTTCGATCGACGACTTCCTCGAGCGGCCGATTCACGAATCGCACGTGATCCTCGAGTCGTATCTCGCGAGACCGGATCCTCGAGGGTGGACGACCTCGGGGGCTTTGAGAGAAGAAGGAGGGGAGATTCTTCGCGGTGTTCACCATTCTGGCGGAACTCGTGGACCTCCTTGACGCGGCACTTTGCATACTTACCGTGATCTTGAAATTTTCACCGCGAGGATCGTTCATTGAGAACTGGCACTGAGAGAGTCGCGAGCTCGCGCGCGTGTAAAGGGAAGAGAGGAGAGCGGTCCTTCGCTGAGGAGAATAAATCCTGGACAGTGATCGTTGGTTTGCCTCTCTAACTTCCTTGGCGCCGTGCTGGACCAAAGTTTCCTCCTCGTCCACGTTGAAGAGCTATCGACGAGAAAAGGCATCGAGCATAGAATACTGGAGAACGCGTTTCCCTTGGAAAGACAGCCTTTGATCAAAGTTTACGAGATACTTTGATCCTCGAGGAACCTGCCAACGATATTTGCCGACATCAGGATTGAGACTCGAGAAGGAACGAGTTTCCGAGTGAATTCGCGATAACCCACCAGGAACTTTGGATTCGAATAAAAATACATAGAGACCAGCTGAACATACGAACGTAGTCTTTGAGAAACCACGACTTCCGATTAGATCAAGAATTCAAGGAAGTTGCAAAAAGAGTCTCCCACGTCTAGAGCCGTGAAAAAAGTAAAGTTCCATAGGGATCGACCACCTATTTTATACGCGACAAGAATCGACGTTTCGCCATAATCATTTGCATCCTCGAGGAGTCGCAAGGTCGATCTTGAAAATCGAGAAGGCGGCGTGTCTATACGTATCTATAAAATAATATTACCCACGGTTGTAAACATCGCTGGCCAGGGACGACAAAGTGAAAACTTTGACCGACGGTAGAAAATCCCTGGAAATCGGCGACAGTGATCCATGAAGCGCAGAAGCTTCGATTGCTCCCTGACATCGGAAGAAAGTAGTTCCAACCGGTCGGACGTACGTCGAGGCTTCGAAATATAAGTTCGAACCGGTCGTTTTAAGTGCGTATCGTGCTCATAATAACTAGGAATTCCGCGAGGAAGAGGTCCACGGTTCGTCTTGACAAGGAAGCTGATCGAATCGCTCGGTGATCGAGTGTTTCAAAGTCGTACGGTGGCTCGAAAGAATTGTTCAGTGCCGGATGTTGGCGTGCGATCTGGGAATCGAGTTGCATTCGGTGTCCTCGAATCTCCTGCGACATCGATGCTCGAAGCTGCGCTTCCTTGAACTTGATTTCTCAAAATTTCTGAAGAATACTACGGCTGAAAATTATTTACAAGCCTCTGCATAGTGAAGAGACACGATCGAGATCGTTGATAACGTTCCTCGGGAACAACTGGAGTTTCTCGTTGGACTCGCGCGCTGCCAAGTGAACTCGACGAAATAGAAGGATCGTTATTCTAAATCGAGAAGTCGAAGCATACACGACATCGTGAATCAGTCACTTCGAAGCGAGCGAATATACCCTGGATACATCCGCTAACCCAAACTCGCGATTTGCAGTGCGAGAACATTGTTTTGACACCTACCCAGGCCTTATTATAATTGTGAACAAGTGAGTTTGAACGATACAACACTCTCGCGTGGACCAGCGATCGGTGTATCAGTGCTACTCCATCCTCATCCTCATCATTAATCACGAGTGATCCGAAATAGGGGATATTGTCACAGTGCGTCGGACGTTCCTCGTAATCGCGAACCCGCGAAGCAGCGCTAGAGTGGATTTTACCAGTGTCATTCGGAACTTTCCAGACGCGCCAGAGTCGCATCGCGAGCCTGGATCCACGAGTTTGGCCCCGAAAACTCGTTTCCTCGACGCGACAACACTTATGAAGCTCGTCAGCACGAAACGGCGATCGAAAGCTAATGACGCACATTCGATCCTGCTGAACATCGCGATCAAGTATAATTCTAGAAGCACGACGTTCTAGAACCTCGAAGCTCACAATAGATCACTATACCCCTCCAAGCTCGATAACCTGCTATCGCGATCGATCATAATCCACCGTATCCCCAATACCAAAAGGATCGCGAAGTCGAGGTGTATCGACACTCTCCTCGATACACAACTCCAAGCCTTCATGACCCTCTGTCTCGATCAAACGTAATCCATCGAAGACGATCGAGGAACCTTCCTCATAACAAAGGGATCTCAAGGAGAAGATATTCTCGGCGCTCAGCTCCAACCAACTTCACGATCCTCTATCGCGACCAAGCGCAATCCAAGCCTCGCGCGAAGCCGTGCGATCATCAGCGATCGGGGAAGAGGAGGATCGAGTGGAGGATCGGAACAAGTGGAGGAAGAGGAGGCGGAGGCGGAGGAGGAGGAGGAGGAGGAAGAGGAAGAGGAAGAGGAGGAGGAGGAGGAGGAGGAGGAGGAGGGTAATCGAAGGAGCGTGGACGAGCCAAGGGGTGGTGTTCGAACGGGTGGTGCGACGTTCGGGTACGCAAGTCGGCAGGCCGGCTCTGGGGTGCCGGGCCCTGGCGGGGTGATGAGCTGCTCCGAGGTGATGTATCAATATTATCCTTACCTCTACCAGAGGCCACCGCCGCCGCCGCACCCGACGCACCCCCATGCGGCCCCGCACACCCACCCCCACGCGAACCCGCACGCGGCCCATCACAGTCCGGCCAGGCCGGCGCCTTTTCAACCCTTCTCGCCAGCCACGGCGACGCACCAGTACGACAGGGTGAGTCGACCTGAACCTACTCCTAGGGATATTGAGACCGGAGTGCGTGTATTACGTTGCTCGCACATCGGAGCGACCGATTCTCGCACTTTCCGCGATGATTCTTATTGGAATTCTACATCTGGTTTTGTGGAGTTAGGATTTTGGGTCGACATTACGGACATTGTGCCTGAGGAAGACTGAGCCGCTTTGCGCGTGGCTACGATGTAGAGTAGAGTTTCAAATGTTGAGAATTATATTGAGATTGATAGACGCGTATATCGGGCGGTGAACGAGCGGTATCTTGAGTAAAGGCGGGGACAAAATTAGACATCGAGGTAACTTATTAAGGTTATAAAATAAAGTTCGTTTATCAGGATGAAATTACACCCATGATACGGTTAACGTGATTCTTTTAGACGATGCTCTTTAAGGGTTCATCCCTCAAATTTTCTTCTAACATTAAGCTCCATTGAATTATTATTCATTTGGTCGACCCAACTTTGACTCCAGAAGATCGGATGGAGAGTTATTAAAATTGCGCGAATAAATGCTCGCTATGACCACGGTGTCGGGGAAATGTAGGAAAAATTTAAAAACCCTCCATATTACGTACGAGAACATAAAATAATACAGGAGTATGATATACATAACGTTCCTGGGTGTTTAAAAGAAAAAGAACGGTACGCATAAAGTGCCGAGTTAAAGTAAACTGTTACGCATCCTCGATTTATCTTCTCTTCGTTTTCAAATACCTTATACCCCCTCGACCGTTGAGTGCTAAAGAGCGTAATAAAATAATCAGAAGTGTCGGACGTCTGATGCATTTTTCTCTCTCGTACCTTTGACGTACCACTATCTCACCACTACTCTCGTGCACGCAACGCACCTTTAATGCTACTCGTTTAACGTCGAAATTATTGAGAACCGGGGCGTTGGAATGAATGGATATAAAAAAGCGGATGGAAGCTCATCGATGCGATTTACGTCGAATTAAAGAATACATATCGCCTGGCTTTTCCACGCGATTCGGTTAAGAGGAAGTATTAATTTATGCGATCCTTTAGCCCACCTTTTCGTATCTCGAGCGCAAGCTTCGACGTGCAGATACTCTTATCGTGGCCGGGAATAAAGCCACTCTCCTTAATCGCGGAGGGGTAATGATGTTCGTGGGTTCTTTTTTTTTTTTAACCTGCGAGAGTTGTAAGAGGCCAAATCGACCGAGAAGGAGATTTAAGAGAAGTAACTTGACAAAAATCCTTACTATGATAAAACTGAGACCACTCCGCTTAATTGCGGATAATAATGACGTGTGCGCTTTTGCTTTGGCCAAAGATATAGGAAGTTGTATTGCAAGAAGGGCAGGTATACCGAATTCAGAGATTGCTTGGAAAGCTTTTGGAGGTTCGGCGCATTCCTCAATTATGGAAACCGATGCGCGTCATCCCGAGGAGTAACGTAAGAATTCGTGAAATCGGCTGCGCGACGACACGTATTCCGGACCAAACGAGCTGCGACACTATTCTCTTATTTTGATTGCAAATTTACCTATGCACGTAAGCGTACCTTATTGTGCGGATATCGACAAATATCAACGTTATTAATTTATCGAAGAAGATCAAAGCGTGTTTGCGTTTGGATTTCTAAAAGTCTAATTCGCTCGCTGACGCTTTTAATATTCGAATCGATGATTCGCCGGACGATCCTTTTAGAAAATCGTGTAAAAATCCAGTAACTCTTTTGTTCGATAACACGTCGATCGACTTCTTACCGCACACTGACGCAATTCGAAATTTAACATAAATACTCTTGATTCGGGAAAAATAATCCTTTATTATATCTATTAAAATATTTATAATGTACATACCTAAACAAAAGGAAAAGATGAGGACTCCAGCGTATATATCCGCACCGCAATATCGTATAAATCTAGGCCCAAAGTAGTCCGCCAATAACGTCTACTTCCACTCGCAAGACGCGCGTGCAATGAAAAAAATTCGATTCGAGAAGATCAGCTTCGCAAGCTCGAAGCTTCTATCGGACACGACGATCCCATCTGATAAATTCATAACCTGCGTGACGACAGACAGTTTGATTTACCACGGCACAAGCGAGTCGTCGTTGACTGACGGAAGATCACGGCTCGTTGAAGTTGAAATTTAGACGTCAACGGATCGTCAGGGCCCGTCGTCCGCGGCACATTATTCATAACCGTGTCGCGTATCGACCGTCGTGTCTCCCTTCGAGATTACGAGCCGCCTTGATGCCCGTAAAACGAGCCTGGTCAACCCAAATTCCATCAGGAGTCGCGCCTGACATCCTAAAACTTTCCAAAGGCTGCGCAGGAATAACGATAATGCCAATTCTCGTTTCACCTTTAACACTAGAACCACCAAACCAATCAAAATGACTGGTCAATCCTTTCTTTAAAAAATCGTAGTACCTTATAACGATGTCTTTTTTTACATTTTTCATGATTCTCGTGTAGTATTTAGATCATTATTTTGATCTACTAAAATTACCTCTTACTCTCCCCTTTTTTTTTAAAACATGTACGTGGTGTTCTAAATATGCCCAGAGAGTGGCTGGTAGTTCTAGTGTTGATCAGTCTCACAACGAATAACGCGCTTTACCAATTATTATCGTAATCGACTAATTCGAATGCAGAGGCACATTGAGAACATTCGATCCATGTAAACGTGAAATGAAAAACACTGCGATCAGCCACGAATAAAAAAACACCCTACAAACTAAAATACTACATTACACCATACTAAAAAATACTGCTAAACACCGTACTAAAAATAGAAACGTTCGGGACATAAGAAAAGAAAAGCCTCGAAAAAGGGAAGAAAACCCAATTCGTCGGAGGGAAAGATTACAAGCGGCCGGGTATTTTGCATCAACGTCCCGCTGGCAAAAAGAATTCCGCCTTTTGGCGCGCATAACGAGACGCCTTATTAACCCCTTCAAGGACAATGCCGGACTCTCGCTCTGCCCGGAAAGAATATCTCCGCCTCCTTGCGTCGAACCGTTAACGAGGCAGCGTCGCGATGGGAATGCAACGAGGGCAGACGTTAAGCCGTTCTTTTATGCAACGACTGATTTATAGAACGATAGCGGATAAACGACACCCTTGCGGCTTAGGTTAGTCTTCCTTTTTCATGGCGATCGCCTTCTTGCCGATCTTGGCCCATGGGACGAACATGAAGGGCTGAGAGTCGTACTTGTATGCAGATACAGTCGTCGAGTCGCGTCGATTTATTTTAAGGGTGTTGGCCGAACGTACCTTGGCATGGAAGTGAAGAATACCTACAAACTGTGTACTCGATTAAATTTACACATCGTATAAACTGCTGATCATAACGAATATACCGATACATTATAGCTTTGTTATATATTCTATTCTTTATCATTCTCAAACGCGAAATTATAATTATAGATTATATAATTATTTATTACGGAGATACTCGAATTATCGATCGTATTTACAAATCGATCGTTCGGTGCACCACGGTGAATTTCATCGATGAAACAAAGCTTTGTATAGAAGAAAATGTTACAGGTGAACGACCGACTAAGAACTCTTCCCTCTAAGAAGAAGCATCAAAAAAAGAAACTAAGCTAGCCTTCGACAAATGACTTGCTTCGAGAACTTCGTCGGAATCGTGCGAATTCTATTTATCCCATTCCTTAGCCCGTAATAAATATTCGGTTTATTCGCTCTCGGATTTATTCGAAGCATCGCCAAACGGAAACAATCCCAGGCGGATTCCTTCTGGCAGGGTGAATTCCTGGCGACGGCGCGTTGACAACTTCAGTTTTGCTTCGAGCAAAGCGAGAGCGAGAGGAAAGGGGAGAGGCGAGGGGGCGCGGTTTCGCGCACAAGCAGGCTTTGCGCTTTCGCCTCGGATGTCTTCTTCGGCCGACGAGAGCCGAGCTTTCATAAACGTCGCGGCTCAAAGGGGAGCCGTTCGACGATCGCTTTTCAGCGGACGATTAAGCGTAATTATTATGGGAATCTACGGCCGCGTGGCCTCGCATGGCCAACTGGTTTCGCTGTTGCGGCGTTGACGTATTTTATATCCAGTTTCGCGTCGACCGCCGCCCGCTTCCTTCCTTCTGCCACAGCTGATCGCGCTAATGTGCCACCGAGAGGCGAAGAGCGAAGCTACCACGTTTCGTATGAACATTTTAGCGCGCGAATCGAATTCCGCACCGATTTACCATTTCGATTCGTTGTCATGATGATCAAATCGATCTTTACGAGAGTTTTGTGGCAAGAACCTTATGAAGGTGAAGATTCGTCTTCGTGTTCCGTTGATTAAATATAACGAAAATGGTCGCTTCGTTATTTTGCATCTGCTTCTTAGTCTTGCGCGATTCGTCACGTCGATCTTCCGATATCCGCGCGGATTTTAAGAGCGCAGCAGGAAATGATCGAATAGATCGATTAGGCGTTGAGAAGGGGTCATATAGTTATTTATGAATCAGCGATTATTCGCGGAGGTTCTTCCATCGAGAAAGTGCATAATATCGTTCAGCCTCATATATTCAAAGTGTGGGCCATTTAAAAGTTTGTCTTTAAAAACGCTATAAAACGAGTCTAAATTTCAAGCAAATCGATCACACCAGTATAGCCATATCCTATAATTTAAAAACAAACCAGTAGATGTTGCTCGTGGTTCGGATTCCACGTTAAACAGTAGGTCCACGGCAAAATGACCAAAGAAGTCGATGTCGGTAAAAACAACAACAACAACAACAACCAGTAGATGTCCCACCCTATATTAACCTTGGCACGAGGAACCGAATAGAGTTGTACTAGTTCATCCAATGTGGTTACGCGTGCCCATAAAACCCTAAGTCCTCTCGCAGAGGCGTAATAACGAGCCGCGGGACGTGGAGGATAAACGTTTAGATAACACCGCGGAGAAACTGTAACGAACTACGTTTTCAGGAGTCTAACGAACGATCCGATAAAGGCATAAGGTTGCACAATGTATTGCAGGGCGATAACGCGATAGTCCCGCAACTCCATTACAAGGGTACGTACCTGTTCAGATTGCGAAAGTTAATAAAGCCTGGCCAGGGCTATTTGGACGCCTGCGATTAACTCGGCCGCCCCTGGCCCCCCAACTTTCCGCGGTTAATCGCGCTCGACGCAAATCGAAAGTGGCCATCGGGAATTAGCGGAGTTTGTTTAAGAACTGGAGGAACTAGTTTGTCCTGTTTATGGGAATGTTTTCGAGGACGACGAGCGTCTTTGCGCGAATTATGATTCCTTCTCGGACGGAGAATAATTGGGACGCCAGACATCGGGGAAATAACATTTCGAGGGAACGTACTCTGAAAGGATCGCGCGACCAATTTATAGTTATATTTGAATTTCGTAGATTCAAATCGTAGGCTTGATAAATCAAGGAAAATACCATCGCATTTGCATTCGTACGATGCTAGTTCTGTCGTGGCAAAATCTCGTCTTTTCTTTCCTTCCTTTAGCTGGTCGTTGATTTTGTTTATCAGGGAGAAGAAAGAAAGCAGGGCAAAAGGGTTTATGATACGAATAGAAGAAGAGGAAATCGTGCTGCATTGACTTTATTCTGACAATGCTCCACATACCTGTAACGATGAATAGAAATCTAAATGGCAACGTGCGAGATCGTTTAGCGCCTTGGAAAGAAAATGAAATTCTGCTACCAAAAGCAGGAGGGTACTTTCGATCATCTCGAGCTGAGATGCTTTACGCGTGCGTCGTGAAACGTAGGGAAGGTGGCTTTCGTGTGGCATCCTCGCATCGGTGTTTACAAACAATCGGCGAAAAGCGAGGAGGCGCTTAGCTTCGTCCATTCCTCGAAGATTCCAGCCTCTCCTGAAATAGTTTCTTCCTCGATCCACCGCGGAGTCCCGCTGAATCGCCTGTGCATCATTTTAATACGTCTGCCGGGAGGTCAGGCGTGCCTCTTGGCCTCTCGTGCACCCATCCGTGCACCCCTGGGTGTCGAGCACCGTTTTGCCCCTTACCGGTGAGTTCTACGCTCTTCTTGCTTCGATCCTTCTCTTTGTATCTCTTCGTATCTCTCTTGTTCTCTCGTTCTCTCATACTCTCTGTCTCTTTCTCATTTTCTCACTCTCTCAGACTCACTCTCTCACTCTCTCACACACTCTCTCTCTCTCTCTCTCTCTTTCTCATTTTCCAACGCCTCACTCTCCAACTCTCTCGTTCTTTCTCTCATTCTCTAACTCCACAGTCTTGCTCTCCAACTCTCTTATTCCTTCTCTCGTTTCCTAACACTCTCACACAGCTCTCTAACTCTCTTATTCGTTCTCTGGTTTCCTAACTCTCTCCTTCAGCTCTCTAACTCTCCTGTACGTTCTCTGGTTTCCTAACTCTCTCCTCCAGCTCTCTAATTCTCTTATTACTTCTCTCATGTCCTAACACTCTCACACAGCTCTCTAACTCTCTTATTCGTTCTCTGGTTTCCTAACTTTCTCATCCAACTCTCTCATTCGTTCTCTCGTTTCCCAGCTCTCTCATCCAGCTCTCTCTCTAATTCCCTTACTTATTCTCTTATTCTCCAGCTGTCTCGCTCTCTCTCTCTCTCTCACTCGTTCGCACCCTCCTCCCCACTCGTCCTCTCCCTCTCTGTTCGCCCTTATGGAGCTCCTCGACTCTCGCCTCGTCGCGCCCGCTGCCAAGATTGAACTTCGAGGAAAGCCAGAGCGCCTCGTCTCGTTTCGTTTATCCGCGTAATTGTCCGCCGTTTTGCGCGCGCCCGAGGCTCCTCCCTTTGGCCTCGCACGTTGTGCCGATTTGCCCTGCGCGATGTTCTATTTCCGCCTTCATTTCGAAGACGAACCGCCGGTTTGATCCCCTTGGAATTATGATAGCGGCGTGGCCCGATCGTCGATCCCATTTTGGGCCTGGACCAGCTTAATAATAGTAGTGCTGGCCTACGATTTACCGCGGTTCGAAGTTAAGGAGGAGCGGAGTTGCTTGCCAAGTTGGTCCGCGCGCGAGGAAGGAACCGATCGTGCATCGAACGTTTGCTAATTGACTCACTGGCTCTGTTCTATTTTAGTTCCACTTTAGTGTTCCACTCAGTATTCGTTTCAAAGACGAACACCTCGTTCGATCCTACGAAATTGCGATCGTACTTTGTTCCTTCGTTTATATCGTAGGATTCCAGTAATTACGTTCTGTACGTATTCCCAACGCGATCGCCCCTCCAATCGATTCTGACCGGATCGATCTTCGCTATCTTTGCAAGAAAAAAAAAAAAAACAACTTACCGGTGTAAGTAGAGGCGACAGGGCGGATACGAGATTTTGCATTCGTCGCGAAGGATCAGGTTGGCGATTAATCTTCGACGTTCTCCTTAATCGCATCGGCGCTTTATCGCGCTAAAGACTTTTATCGTATCGCGGCGATCGTGAAACAACGGCCGGACGATGGTTATCCGGAGGCAGTCGTCGGGGAAGAAACGATAAATCCCGGATAATAGCCGGAATTACTTATGGACATTGAGAGAAACGTGGGAACGCCGATGAAGTATTACGCTAGTTGACTACTTAGACCGTTTATCATAAGGCGGATTGTACGAGCCGGGGGTATGCTAATGAGGGCCCGAAAGATCGAGAGATTCGGCTGCATCTAGACAACGTAGATCGCCGATATAGCCCGGGCCAGAGCCGAGAGATCCTTCTCGAAAAGGACCGCGTCTCTTACGATTAAGCAGGTGGGCCGATAAGCGCTTCCAAGTCGATGGAATTATGACGAATCCTCGGGGCATTGGCGGTCTTACATCGCCTTTCACGCACGTTTCTTCGTTGCTCTTGGCACACGATTCTTAATTAGTTCTTACTAGTTCGTTTATCAGTAATCCACGATCCTACGATTTCCCATCTCTCCTTATGATTCATCCTACTTAGTCTCACTCTTGGATTTCGATGCAAAATTACATACACGACACCTGCATTCGACGAGCATCGATTCATCGAGCAATAAGAGATTTGTTTCAAAACTGATTTCTCTCCAAAACTCCTCGACACCTGAGAAGAGTTTCGCGCTCAAAGCCCAACGAGCGTGTGCTTCCTTTTATTTTCCCAAGAGAAAACTGGCGCTATTGGTTTAATCCGGTCGGATCTGGCGCAAAGGGCCGTTCCTCCTCGGCGAGAAAAATCGCGTGGCCGCGGATGCGCTCGCATTGGGCGAGGCAATAAACCAGGGAGTTTCGGCTCGTCGTGAGAAAACGGCCGGACAGCCTCGGGCATTTTTAACGCGGCGCGGTATAACCCGTCGCGGAAAGGGGGTTGAGGAGGGCGAAAGGGTGAGGCTGAGGGGGGAGGGATGCGTATAGAGGCCGCGTATACGTGCGTATATTAGCCAACATGGCGAAAAACGGTGGGCTATTAATTCAGCGGCGGTGGACACCGGTCAGCGGCGGCAAAGGAACAAAATGAGCGGGCAGCGGGTCAGGCCTTAAATAAAAGGCGGGGAAGGTGGGTTTAAATAAAAGTAAACCCGTGTCGTGAACTTCCCGGCACCGAGAGGGACCCCTTGGGAGAAAAGTTGGCCCGAGATTATTCCCGGGGCTCCCTCGCGAAACCTGTCCGGGCGTCGAGATCGACCTTGCCGCTTGTACGATTGCACACTTTAACGCTTTTGCCAGGCAGTTATCTTGCGATCGCCAGGCCGCGAGAACGCGAGAGGAGCCGCGGAGATACATCACGTTCCTTTTTTGAGACGCCGGGATAACGGTGGTCTTACGCCCGCTGGCTCACTTTTTTCTTTTTTCTCTCTTCCCTCTTGTTTCTTCTTCCTCCCTCTTTTTTTTTTCGCCTTCTTTCCTCTCCCGCACGCTCGCCCCTCTGGGCCTCGCGCCCTTTCACTTTCGACGTGCGTGTCTCGTGGAGAAGCTTGGAGAGGATGGAGACTCTGCGTGTTTTGGATCGTGGAAAAGCTGAGAAACTATCGAGAGAATGGATATTCGACGCTGTATGGAAACGTGAATCGTTGAGAGATTCATGACGTAATAGTTGTTTTTTAAAGGATCGAGATAACGATGGATACGTTGGTGGGTGTCGATATCTCTGGTGCTTTCCAGGTTGATCACTTTGAAGGATCCAAATCGTGGTTGCTCGCTGGAAAAGAGGAACTCTAGGATGGAAATAAATAGGTACGGCGCGTGGTTTAAAATAGCGCGAATAAATAAGCGTAAAATACGAATACGGATTAGGCATCTCAATCATTTTTGTCGCCTCGTAATACCTTCGGTATACCTTCCAGCGCCGGCGAAGGACTGGCTTTGCCACTTAGGTGGTTGCCCATTTAGCGCTTTGCCGTTTGTTATCTTACCATCGGCAGCCGACGAGAACACAAAATGCCGATAGCAGCAGGGCTCCCACAGTTGGGCCGCGGCGCGAGGGAAGTAAATTTGCATGTTAAACAACTGATTTGTAATACTTAACGGGACGGATCATTAATTCTGGCCCGCCGCGTAATGAATAAAGTCCACCGCCGCGAGCGAATGATTTTTCTTCGGCTCCGATCCTTCCTGCCCCTCCGAATGCGCAGCTGCGATCGGGAAATCTCGATGTCGGATACTGTACACGCGTAAAAATCGCATATACGCGAAGAGTACGGTGTATCAAATGCACGCTTGTCTCCTTATACAATCTTCTATACACTTTTCTCCAGTTTAATTAAAAACGAATCTCCGAGTCGAGATTCGTCTTGGAATTTCAGCCTTGGAGCTTGGGATTTCAACTTCTTCCGAGTCGAAGTCCCAAAAGCCCGAAGGAGCGTAGGTAGCGTGCACGACCTAGTCGCATTCCGCTCGCAGGGAGTCCATATAGGAAAGAGGGACAAAGGCCCGCGCAATAAAGTCATAAAGAGGATTTTAGTGTCGACGAAAAGCAAGTCGGGTCGGTGTCGTCGGGCATGGGCCTCCGCGCATAAATTCCAGGGTCCATAAGGGCTCGCAAGAAATTAGTCGACAAGAAATCGAGGAACGGGGCGCGAGTTCGCTCGAGAGCGTGTATACAAAGGGAGGACAGGTGCGTGCTGCTGGCCAGGAGGACGAGGCAAGAACCGGGCTATCCTTCATTAGCACTCTCGTTACGGTGCCCCCGCATACCTCGCTTCCATGCGCAATTCGAGACTATCGCTCGCGCTGAAGCGCCGAGGAACCGAGGAACGGAATCCCTGGCTCATCTCACTGCGAGACGAGGCTGATCGACATTGCGAAGCGCGTACCTCGTGATCCTACTCTTTTCTAGTTTCAATATTGCATGGACTCTGAATAAGTGGACGATAGAGAGCGATTGTATTTTATTTATATATTCGAGTTTGGGCGAGCGCGGCATAAATCTTTAGGAGGTTAGAAATCCTGGATATAAATTACGTAGAAATACAAGATACGGAATGTGGTCGATGATGGAAAGGCAGGAAGGAATTATATTTAGAAGAACAAAATTTTGTAGCGATGGATCTACAATGATATAGCGTAACGTGTGTTGATGCGACGTATATATTTTTTGATTACGCGATTTTACAACCGCGATTTAAATATCGTATCGAATTCCGTGGATCCTTTTTGCACCCCAAAATGGTCCACGCGGACCTCGTTGAGAAACTCTGGCCTGAGGCAACGCGAAATCACGTACGTCAAGATAAACACAATGCCACCCCAAGGGACCACCTTGACGCGCTCATCGCGGAAGACGATACTCTCGGTCGCGCGTCACTTAGTCGATGATCAAGCCAGGCGCTAATGCCATCAATCCCATCCCTCCGTGGACCCGTAAAATCTTCGAGTCTCAGAATCCACGGGGGAGGAGAAAAGAGCCGGAATCTCTCCAAATTTATTCCTTATTTACATACATTCATTCCTCAAGATTTATCGCTTCGCTCGTATGTTTTACACGTTCAACACCCCCTCTTCCTCATCCTTCTTTATACAGAATCATCAAATTAACCCTTTGCACTCGATGTTTTTTTTCAATGCATATTACCAGCGACTCGAAGCAATTTCGGTGGGAAGATCATATTCGCTTATAAGTAAATGATACGCGCATTAAAAAAGAAAAGATTAAAAGAGCCACGACCGTCTTTTGTCGGCAGAAGCGGAATATCCTGTACACAATCAGTTATACGATTTGTCTTTATCCTTGTATTATAAACTGAAAACGATTTACATTGTCTCCATAGCGGATCCCTCGAGTTTGAAGATAAATCTTAAATCCGTAGCCCTCGAGTGCAAAGGGTTAAGCTTACGTCACAAGCTACCTCGAAAAGTACTCCTCGAATCTAGTCGAAACGTCGCTTTCCCCTATAAAAACCCCTAGGATCGAAGTTTCATTCGCCAACCAGTAACCCAAAGGAGACCCTTCGAACTTCTCCTTATTCCTCCACTCGCCTTCGCGAGAAACCTTGCCGTTTCCCATAAAAACGGCCGAACTCCCGAGTGACGCTTCATTCGCCAAAGCATCGAGCCAAGCTCCTCTCGGCCCCTTATTCGCCGCTCCCACACGATAATCCCCCAGAAAAAGGGGGTAATTAGTTAGGTCACCGGGGCTCCGTAATCCGGGGATATCCGAGCGTCAATTATCAGGGGCGATAAGGCGAACAGCGCGCGCGGCTACTAACCGAAACTGGCCGGACGTCAGAGCGGTGGATCCCGAGGGCCTCGTAAAAGCGCATTTTTCTCGGGTATCTGGCCGATTAATGAACCGATGTCGTCGCGGGGACCACCCCGAAGGATGCGCGTACGGTACGGTGCACCCCTCGCGATAGTTCGCCCGGAGGGGAGGGGAGAGGGGGCATAATGCCTAGCCTATAACCAGCTCCCGTCCTTCCTCCTAGCAGCGGGCCTCAAACGGGCCGCGCCTTTACCTGCCCAAGTTTTACGATCGTCGCGCCGAGGTGGCGATGTGTCCTCGCGTTATCGTCCGGGCGGGATCTGGCCGGGCTAAAGCAGGCTTTTGCCACGGCTCCTTTTATTATTTCTCTTCCCTGCCTCCTGCCTCTCTCCCTCCTGGAGCATCCTCCTTCTTCGACCTCTTCTTCTTCTTCTTCTTCTTCTTCTTCTTCTTCTTCTTCTTCTTCTTCTTCTGCTTGTCCTCGTTCTTGTTCTTCTTCTTCTTCTTCCTCCTCCTTTGCTGTTGCTGCTGCTGCTGCTGCTGCTGGGTCTTTCGTTGTGTCCTTCGTCGAAAGTAGAAGCTGGTACGTACCGAGGGGCTCGATAAGCGGGGACTGCTCGTTTGCCAGTTTGATTTGGGGCCGGTATGAATCCTCGGATTGGCCGTATTTAGGTGATTTAGAGGATTGGACGAGATAAGGATTGGAGGATTTGGGTTGTTCTTTTCTTTGGTTTGTTTTTGGCGTCGATCGGCGAGGTCGTTTGGCCTAGGATCTACTGTTTTACGGTGAGTTTTGAATACTGTAAGCCATGGTGTATAAATTAGGTGGAAAAGCCTGAGGTGATGGCTGGGATTTGAAAGAAGGTCTCCTGTGTGAAGTCGCGAGCTGGTTGTTGCATATTGTTATGTATAGCGTAAAGAGCAGAGAAAGCGAGGTTTGTCGGAGTAAAAGTTGCTGGTATATTTTATGCGGGAGAATGAGAAAGACCTTTGTATAAAAGTCGTATAATAAAGATTTATTACGATTCGATACGAGATTTATTACGTATGTACAAAAGGCGGTAAAGATGATATTCGTATACTTGGTATGAGGAAGGTTATTCATACGGTGCGACTTTGGAGTGGTCTAAGTTTTAGGTCGTCTGCTTTGGAAGGTACGCGTATATAGTAAAAACTAAGCAGGCCTTTTACCCTCCAACGGAGACCTTAATGGGTTTAGTGGCTCCTGGATATTCTTTACCGCCAATATGGACTTCGGACCTTCCACTGTGGAATCCATAGGATTTGTTTATTGGCTTAACGATTTTTCTATGCTCGTTTGTCGAGTCGATATTTTTAAATCTTCGTACTTAATTTTATTTATCACTTCTCTACGTAATTGTAAGAGAGTGAGTATCAAGGATCGATATCCAGTTGCACGAGAAACTACGTGTTTTTGGAAGCTCGCAAGTTACTTTCCTCCCTCGTCCCTCGACGTGGAATACTAGATCATTCGAGCACTAAAATGCCAAAGTTAGAGACAGTTAAATGCGTGTACAGAAGACCGCGATTGTATCTTATCTTGCTGCTTATCGAGGGGCCCTTTGCTGGTAAGCCGACGGTTCCGTCTTCTGCCTCCGGATTTAAAGTGTACGAAGGCACTGAGAAATGTAAATGATTATCTGCTTGGTGACCCGTACCGTATGATATTTTAACGACTCCAGTGATTCCAGCTTTATCGGAATAGGAACATCCAATAGATAGATCCTGGAGGTAGAGTTCTCGTATCTATAATATAAATAGAAAATAAAATATAAACGAATCGTGCCAAAGCTGAATCTCGATCAAATTTCTTAACGAGGGAACGATGGATAGCGATTAAAGCAGTACGATATTTTAAATGAAGCAATTATTATATCGAGTGGAGTAAAATATTAATAAGCAATTACTATATCGAGCAGAGTAAAATATTAATAAGCAATTACTATATCGGGCAGAGTAAAATAAATACGAAGGAATGTGAAATGAACACAATGTCACATTACGTTAATGACGAACTTCTCTTATTAACATAATTCAATTCTAATCTCAATTACGATACTCGATAGCCTTGCTATATACTTCCGTTGATTCTTCCTCGGTACGAGCTGCCTCTCTTTCTCGATAAAAAACGAGCACTCATGTGGTGTCTGACCAAACTCTCTCTCTCTCTCCCTCTCTTTCTCTCTCTGCCGCGCCATAAAAACTCCTTTCCGACGTCTCATCCGCACTTTGATTTATGCCTCTCAGGATTTGAGCCGCTTAATCGTTGCGAAGCCCCTCACTGAGAGAGCCTCGTTGCATCGAAGCAACCGCTAAACGGTTATGACCGAGTAATTAGGACTACATTAATTTACGGATCGTATTTTAACACCTGATCTATTTCAGATATGGACTTCAAAGGGAGAGATGGTAAATGGAGATTCAGCCACATCGAGTAATCTATATTTACATTCACCTAATTCTTCTCGTTATTGAGTTCTCAATGAGCATCGTCCCTAATTATAACCGAAGAGATATCTTTACTTCTAAAAGGATTGACGTGGTAGATTTGTATCTTTAAACAATAACGCGCGTATTCCAACTGTCAATTGGAAAGTGTTATTAAAGACCTAAAGGAGTATCGATAAGAAACAAAGATTTCTCCTTCAAGCATTAATAACTCTTTCTCTCGGTTTAAATAATCCGCCCGCAATTCCATCCGCTTCCAGAGCACATTGTAATCTCGCGACAAAGGCTTTTCCTTCCCGTTGGACCGCCGATAAATAATATTATCATTATCGGGCTTAAATTATTTTACGATAAACGTTGCAATATGTTAGGTCCCACTGGGCTGCTCGGGGAGGATATTATTATGCATTAAAATTGCGTCTCACATTTCCAGCGGATATCGCGAGGAGAGCGATATTAACCGCGCGGCACAAAGGATAAAAGGTCGTTCACGCGCGCATCCCCGAATCGTAGAGCGGAGAGTAGCGAGAATAAAACGGGCAGGCGGTGTTTGGCTTATAAATTACAACGAGCGCGTGGGTTTTTGCGGCGTCACATGGCCGAGACTTTTTTCCCCCACGAGTTTCCTAGGTTCGTACATAAATTAAAAGAGGAGAAACGCTCTCCCGCCGGTGCGAGGGCCCCGACCACTTAACGACATCCGTAATATTAAGCGCGATAGCATTTTCGAGTATTATCTTGTAAGTGAAAGACGATAACGCGTAATATGGAGAATGGCGAATGATACGAGGAAGTACACGAATCGTCCAACATGGCGGCGCAGAGAGGCGTACATAACATTCTGTGTATGTTTTCTCAATTGTAGGATTCTTAGGGAGGCGTCGATCTATTTCATCCACTCCACCCATAGAGCGCTTATGATCAACAACAGCACGTCTTTTTTTTTTAAATTCATTTTAGCCTGAAATTAAAATTATTTTTAACAGTAGGCCTAGGATCTACCGTTTAAGGTGGGTTCAGAACCACCAGAGCTACTGTATACATATCACTTGGAAAACAACAACCGCAGGTTTCACAGTACCAACCAGGACTTGCTCGATATTTTTATTCCTGCTGTGCCAAGCTCCCGCAGTATACGGTTGATACTAAATACACATGTTTTTTATCTTTCCATCCGAGCGCGGGAAGTTGAAAAGCGAGGACTTCTCTCGTTTACTCTTTCCTTTATAATTCCCGTGGAATCGCCTTCCTGTTTGGTTAAAAAGTAAGTCATATTTTTCGGTCACTTTTTTTCCATCTCAGTCCGCCGTTCGGTGGTTACCAGCTTCTCTCTCGTGGAGGAGGAGGAAGGGAGGGGGGAGGTACGGAAACGCATGTAAAAATATAGCGCGCATGCGCCTCGCGGCTCGTCGATATTACACCATGCGAGTGCAGCGTGCGTGCCTCTATGGCCAAAGCGTAATTACGCTCGAAGCCCGGGTATTACTTATAAAACCGGCGGGGGAAAAAGGCCCGTTAATGAATTTGCCATAATCGGCCGCTTGAAATTTTATGGTCGCCACGCTCGTATTCCTCTTATGTAAAACCGCCACGGATGCGCGGGATGACGCGGCTGATGCGAAAGGACATCGACGATCGGCGCTGCGCCAGAGCCGCCGTGTAATTGCGATCCGCGATTTTCCGTAAACTCCGCCTGAATCGCGGTTTTACGCGATCCAAGGAGGAACGGATTCTATATAGACGCACGAAATGGGTTTTGCGCCATCAAGATGGAAGGAATATATTTCACTCGGGGCAAAGTCCACGTAAATTATTGTTCGAAGTAATTGGAATTGGAGTAATTGGAAGTAAAGTAGAGAAACATATCGGATTCGAGGGAAAGGGATAATATCAATTTTTCGCCATTAATGCGGGAAGTATATAATTGCGCATAATTATGTATTTCCGGAATTATAGCATATCCATATGCATAGTTATGTATTTTCAAAACTATGACTCTTTGGAAAAAATGTTCCGAATAGAGGCTACGCGTCTCGAAATAATCGCAATCGGTGACCGTATCGCTGCAGAATCGAGTGTATAATTGCGATGCACGATGAATCGCGGTTTAACGCGATCGAACACAAGAAGTACGTCAGATTTGATAAAAACTCACGAAGCGCGGTTTACTTCTTTAAAATGCGGAGAACACGTTTCGCTCGATCTAAGCGCAAGAATTTTATTCCACTGGATGTGAACACGAGGAATGTATTTTATGCCGGATGAATGTGAAAAAAACGAGTTCGGCTGAATACGAATGCAGAAAATATGACCCGCTTGTTTCGGATGCGAGAAGAATATTCTGCTCGATGTAAATGCAAACAGTCGCTCCTGTCGGGCGGCTTACTTATTCTCATTGCCAAACCGTAATCCTCACCAATATCATCGACACATTTCCTTATAATATTAACGTATTTCTACTTTGGAAATATATTAAATGAGTGCAAAAATTCGTGCGGAGTTTTACTGCGACTTTTAATCACAAACTCCACGCGAACTTTTGCACTCGTCCAATACGTTTGAGAGACGTTCTTCGTGGATTTCTCTAAAAACCGTTATCGCGCTTATATTCCTAGAAATCTTGTACAGGTACACCTTATAAACGATACAGATTTCTGGCGTATCCAGGAAAATTGGTACCTCGCGCCGCCTCGAACGGCATTCTCGCTGATCGCGGGTAGGATAGAAAACTTCAACCGGGTCTACGAGGTGGCAAGGTTTCCGTGGAATTTCCAAGAAGGGAGAAACGCAGGAAGAACCTGCGTGTACTTTCCATCATATTCGCGGTACCGTGCGACAGCAGCCGTCGATTTTCTCCCTCGAAACCGCCTCTGCCCTTTTCCAGTAGGATTGATCCTCATTCTGCAATCGATCACTGCGATTATTTTTCATGAAATTGTGAAATTCAACTCAATTCAATTTTCATGAATTGTGAAATTGTAATCTTCATGGTGAAATTCATCATTGGAACTGATTTTCGGCATAGACTCGGCCACCCTAACCGATTTTCATCGTAAAATCGATCGCTGGAATCGATTTTGATCGTGGAATCGATTACGAGATTCGCAAGAACCCGTGCAGCCTAACGCAACATTATTCCCATTTCTCCGAATGGCATGCGGTGGAATCTCGTCGGGTAGCGAAGTATGAATGATTACGAGACAGCCGGAAGGGAACTCCTAATCGAGTTACGACCATTGCGTTTGTCCGTCGAAAGCCGATTAATTAATCGGCACCCGGCGCGAGAGTCTGACAAATGTGGCGAGTTTTGCAAAACGCGAAGCCGGGAAAAAGGTTCGTTTTCGTGGTTGTCTCCATCATTCAAATGTTTCTGGGAATCTATCCGATGCACGGCCTGCAACTTTGTGCATCGGGTATTTGGAGGAAGAAAGAGTAAAATCGTACGATATAAATCGTGGAAGATAAAATCACGATATAATTAGAACGTAAAGCTTCGATTAGAAATGAACCTTCGACATCTTTTGATCGTTTGAAATTTTGCTCTTTCTGATTATACGAGCATCCATGTATTTCTAACATTCTCCACATCGTCGCATGGAATCACTTCTTAGATGTCAATATTTTAAGCACTCGGTGCGCGGCATCGTAAAAATCTCTAAATCAACGAATAAAATCTGCGAAAATAACGATAAATTCCTCCAAAAAGAAAATTCGATTTCCTTCGGGCTAGAAATCTCACGCGGGTCGAGGATTTCCTTTGCATAGAATATGTAAAGGAAAAAGCAGTAGCGCCAAATCCTCGATCGAGTCGCTCCAAAGAACTCGATTACCTTTAGGCCGTAATCATCGAAAGGCGGAATCGCTTCCCCGAAGCGCATTTATGCAACCGGAATAATTCGAGCCGACGAAACCGCCTGGAAATCATTGCTCGGCGCGGCCGCCTTGGAAAACTTCCGAGAAAATTGTATCGACAGGCGAATCGCGTATCGGAGATTTACTTTTCCAGCGGCACATCGTCGATCGCTAATGGCGTCGACCCGGCCGTGCTTCAAGCTCTGACATTCCTGTCGTGTCGTATTAGAGGAGATCGACTACCGGCTGTAATTTGTTGTTCTCGCTTCGCCGGAATAAATTTCCGCAGACTAGTTTCTCGAATCTCTCCGCGCGCATTCCAGCCTGGCGCGCAGCAGCAAACTCTTGTGCAATCGGCCTGAAACGGTGGAAAAATCGTGGCTAATGCCTCGACGTTTCTTGCACGTTTCTTTAAAACGCTAACGACATTAGCCGGACATTTAAATCCGAGCTACCGAACCACCCTCGGTAAGAAATCCTCCGAATAAGGGCCTCGAATGGGTAGCGACGTGTCGCGGACGTGGCGCGGATTCGAATCCAAATTTAGCCAGGCTCATGTCTCACTCGCGGCGCCTGCTACTTTTGTTATCGACATTTTTTTTTTTTTTCTAATTGGCAGCGAGCTGGGCGCGTACGAGATGTGCGCGCGCACGCGCTCGATGGATCCGTCGTTCCTTGAATTCGCCTAATACGGTTCTGAGTCGTTGCAGGTTCTTCGAGGAATCGAGGGAGAGATGAAAAAACAGCTTGGAATATATCGATAAAAGAATTAAAAAAAGAACGAAGCTTATCTGTATATCTAATGCCAATAGAACAGTGGGAATACCACAAGACGTCCATGTAATCTATCAGATAGGTTGGAAAACAGAAAATAAATCGAGTCTCATCGTTCCTCCTAATACCAATGAAAAGGGTACAAGCACCACGAGGTGTCCACGTAACGTACGACGGCCAGCTATGTTAACCCTTTCAGTGCCAGGGGTTTTTAAAAATCCGTGTCGGATTGTTCCAGGAAACACGATAGCGTTTCTTTCATTTATGCGCGAATAATGCCGATCGACGCGCTCGCGCTGCTCTTCTTTATCATCGAAATATCCTTAAAAATAAACCCCGGAACCCAATGTGTTAAAGAAAGACCGCTAATTACGCAGGTCGTTCACGATTATTCGAAAGAAAATATAGTAATTACGAGAGGAAACTCTGACAGACTCGCCACAAGATACACTCGGAAGCGAGCGCCTTGCGAATCGGCGATCGTGACCAAACATCGCGACACGGTTCGCCACGATACGATCGCGCTGCGTGGCGCTGGGACTGTTAGAAGGGAAAAGAGAAAAAAAGGGTGACGCTGGTCGCGCCTCCTAATACGCGTGGAAAAATCCGAGCATCGGGGTACGTCCACGCGACTTACGAGGGATAACGCGGCCAGGAGCACGTGCCGGGCATCGCGATCTTCCTCCCCGGGATCTCCTACGCCACTGGCGCGGCCAGGCAGAAAATCCGCTCGTAAAACGCGCCGAACGATTCCGGGCCCGCCAGTAAAAGAAGCGGTACATTCGAGCGTCGGCTCGCATCGGAAGTTCTCAGAGGCACGCAGGTCGGTAAGTCTTTACTTAACCCCTTGACCGGCCGATGAGCGGCATTTTTCCGAGTCAGCGAACCATAGGAAGTTACAGGGCCCTCCTCAGGCCCCTCGCCCCTCCTCCTTCGGCCCCTGCACCTTCCTCCAGAATGCCTCCGCAGGCCGCGGACTGCGCGGAGTCACGCGAACGCCTCGGCATTTTCATACCTCGCGCCTGCGGTACGTACACGTGCTTCGGGATGGAAAAACGAATTAATTGCGATGAATTCGCGAGGAGTGCGTCACGGGTTCGAGCAGTTTGACCCCGCGGTGGCAGGAAGGGTGGAGCCTCTACCGGGGGATTTTTATTCCTTCTACGCTTTCCTTATTCTGCGTTTGAAGGGATAGTCGTGGAGGTCTGATGGATTTTGGCAGGACTCGTTTGGTATATTTGGGCGATTCCAAAGGTTTATTTAGATTTTTAAGGAAGTAATAGATGCGTATTATTCTTTGTTCTGTATTATATCCCGATGTATCGCTTTTTTGGATTATTCGTACAGCTGGAAGAGGTATCGAAGATAAGGATCACGAGGTTTGGGGAATTTGCTTTTTGCTCGATATAAACATCGCTAAATAAAGTAGCTGAGTGGATATAGCGAAAGACGGTTTTGGGGGCGAGGTAATGGAAGAGAGTGGAAGATCGGTTGTTCCAAAGGGGAACTCTGGCGTAGGTTTCCAACAAATTTTCGGGCTAGCCACGCGGTCCTCGCTATTGGTCGATCGTCATAATGTACGCCGGTGAAAAAGGAAAAGTAATTAATTACGGTGGATTCAAGCGGAGTGCGTCATATGCTGAACCGGTTGACCCCATCGCGGGGAGGAGACGCGACCGTGTAAGGCGCCGTGTTCTTGGGATCTCTATTTTGTCTCTATTTCCTCTTATTTTAGAATAAACCAACGAGGAAGGGAATTCGCTATCGTCCGGTCAATCGTGTAAATCGTCTTTTATTTATTCCACAAGCTCACGCACACGTCATTTATGTTTTGAGGTTGGAGAGCTGATGGAATCTAAGTGCGAAAGACTCGAGATATCCTCATTATCGTAACTATGCGATAACACCAAACCAGTTAATTTAGTTTACTATGTATATCCTCTGACGTTGGAATGCCCACTGACTTTTTGGCCGAAGCTAAAATATATCGGCGAGGATCGATTTGCGAAGATGAGGAATCGATCGACCCACAATATTTATATATCGAAACATTACGAATAAATCGATATCGTTCTTCAATAGCTAAAGGAGACTATAAAAAGACTATAAATGTCTTACATGAAACCATGGACGATTTAAAGGTATAGAGTTCGCGAGGGGGAAATTTACAAAATATAATTTCTACACGACGACCTAATTTCGTTGAATCACGAAACACCTTCAAATCGCTCCTTCCAAACAGCCGTAAAAATAACAAAGAAGTTTGCAAAATATCTCCCAACTACGTCAATACCGAAGAATAACAATGATCAAAATCCGCTTGTCTACGTTTCCAGCATAAGGCGTTATCGCGATTCGTCGAAAAATAATCGAATAGGCGAATCGCACTGGTGCCGATCCGCGTTTTCCAAAGGAAACTACCGAACTCGGCTTCCAGGCTTGGGTAATTAAATCTTCGCGTACGTTACTTTAGCGGCTGCTCGTCCGCCTATCGGATATTTCGTGTGCCGGAATATACGAGCAGTTTTTGAATACGTGCACTTAAGAACCGGTTCTTGCGTTACCGTACGGGAAGATGAACCGAGTTAAATCCCAATAAAACTCGACTTAATCGTTTTATGGAATTGAATACCTTCCTCCCGGGCGCCTCTAACTTAACGGGGGACCAATTCTTCTCCCCAAACGAATAGAAACCCACCGAATAGAGCTTCGGACGGTCTTTTTTCCGGGGTGGTAATTAATGTGAACTTGCGTCTGATTTGCGGGAAAAAATCAAGCATGGAGATTCTCAGCGCGGCCGCTCGTCTCTTTTGGATTTCGAAGCCCACCCAGGCGCACGATACGTTTAACGTATTATCAACGTTTCGAACAAATATTCAGGATGGATACCGATGATGCCTTTAAGAGAGTTCACCAAGAAGGAGTCAAACTTAAAGTACCGTTAAAAGCGATCCTCGATACGCGAGATTCTTAATATCGATAATATCTCGATCAACTAATAATTCGAGGATTTGGATGTCCATCATACATTATATTCTTAGATCTTAATTTTGAACCAGCAGTCGATTAATTCAATATCTATATCAAGAATCAGTAATGCGATTCAAGGATTTTTAAGATTGGAACACACTACAGTAGAATCATGGAAAATCTCAAAAAGCGTCCTCTTACGAAACACAGACATTTTTCCAAGAAACGTCTGGACCGTTCATTTTGACCGTTTCGATTAAACCGATCGCCAGGTCCAGCGAGCCGTTTAATCCAAAAAGTTTAAGCGTTTAAACCAAAAAGGAGAATCCCCGGGAGCGAAAATCCGTTCCTCGCGTCGTCGACACTTTGGATTCCCCGAGCCCACGGTGGCCGCTTTACCCGAGCGCGCAACCGGTCGCACGATACTCTTACTTTCGAAGGCGGCGGGCGCCTTACATAATATTACGCCAAAGACGATTAAAGTTGCGGAGCGAGAAAATATATCGGAGGTATGGTGACTCGCGCGCGTCGCTCGACGGGCTGCGCCAGGCGATCGAGGCTCGTCGGGCCCTTTGGGGATTCGGATCAGGTTTTACCACGGCCGCCCGATCGGTTTTTGCGCGATGAGCAACGGATTGTCCACCGGTGTCTTTGCCTGGCACCCGTGCACCGGCCCTAGTGATGGCAACGATACCCCTCGAGCCTACCTCGTGGAATAAGGCTCGAGGGGCTGGGCCCGTTGCGACGATCGATCAAATCGATTTGGGAACCCGCTCTGGTATCTGGAGTTTTATCCAGGATTCTTGCTTAGAGGTCTGGAATTGTAGGATATATTTATAGGATGTAAGTCTCAATGGATGCCTGTGTTTGTAAACGCTATACCACGATGATAAGCCTCTTCCATTTGTAAAGGTATAAGTGTTTAGATATAATTTATCGATATATATATGTGACTTAGTTTAGTGAACAGATAAAGTTAAGGTAAAACCGACAGAACGCTATTATTCATTAATTAATTTTAGAATTAATGCATTAGCGCACGCAGCGCCAGCATCTTAAGAATAGAGAAGCATTAAATGACGCATTCAGCCATTGGCTGCCGCCCTCCGATTGGCGTCAAGAACACATTTTAACATATATATATATATATATGGAGTTTTTTAGGATGGGTTATGTAAAGGTGATTTATCATATATAAAGTTTTTTTACCGTGATTTATTTAGTACGGGTCCGAAGAATGTCGGTCAACTCGATCGCGCTTCTTTCGATTAATTTTTGGCACCGACTTAAGCGAGGTAATTTGGAGTGAGATATACTGCTTAAGAGGTATACCGTGTGTTTGCCTGGCACCCGTGCACCGGCCCTAGCGATGGCGACGATACGCTCGAGCATCCCTCGTGGAATACGACTCGAGGGGCTGAGCTTCTTTCGACGATCGCCTGAATCGCTCGTATTATTTTACTCAGTCATTTTTGGCATCCACTGCTGAAGTCATTTGATTTAAGACCCATACTTCTCGTTTGTCGTTCAAAAATTACTTTTCCAAAAATTGCTCATATCCTAATTCTTGTAGTCCTGCTAAAAAAATTCAAATATACACAGCGAAAAGGCGCTAAATTAATTTTCGACTTGCGCGATCGTTACGAATGTTTGAAGAATCTCTTCTAGGATTAGGTATCTATTCGAACCGGTGGCAGCGTTTCGAATCGATCCCATCGCTACTCGGGTTCGATGGAGGATCGTCGGCTCGTACGCGCTACACGAGCGCCGATCACCGCCGGGTCACGTATTAATTTTTTCGCGGAAACCGGTAAGGCGGGTCCGCTTCGATTTCGCGATAGTTTTGGCGCAGCTTCTGCTGCTTTCTTTCTAACGCCTCCTCGCCTCGATGCTAACGAGGTCCGTTTGTTTCTTTGATTTTCGCCCCCGACCGCTAAGACCTACTGTTCTATCCTGGATTCCTCGCCATCGAAGCTACGCTCAAAATATCGCGCTGGAAGTACGTTAAAAATGGAAATAATTATTCGAAAGTCCCCACAAGTTTTATCCGACATTCCTGGACTTTACGTTTATCGATATAATTTCTGGACTCGATACGTTCTATCGATGCGATCCTCATTATCGATTACTTTACAGGATTAACCGCGATAACGTGGTACAATGCGCAAAAATAGACCAGGCCGCTCGTTAAGGGAGTCTCTCTTCGACAGGTATACCCGTTTCACGGCTTATACTCCACCGAACGATTTAATTAGTTGCTTACTTTTACGTAACAAATTAATCTGACAGCAGAGCCATAAATACCTCAATGTCCCGCGGAGAAACGTCGCCGTGGAGATGAGACGGCCGATTAAAGCGAGTCATTTTTCCATTTGTTCGACGGGACAAGAAGGCCGCTTAATTAATTATACCGGCATATTATTACGTCTTAGCTCGCGTTTTCGGCCGTCACCTGTTCTTTTTTCTGCACCGGAGCGCATCGGCCCCTAAATGGGCACGTATTTTCAATTAAATATCGTCCAAAACGCGAAAGGCTTATTAAAGTTGCCCGACTAAACGTCCATAAGCCGAGAACGTCGAAAGGCGACATCGGATAAAATCTCGAGAGTTGAAGGATATTGCGTAATAAGGCGTCGAGCGCAAAGGTACTCGAAGTCGAAGAATAATTAAAGCAAGACTATAATAATTATAACGGAAAAAAGCCGAGGACAGATGCGAAAAGCGCAAGAAAAAAACCGCTCCTATTCTACGGATTATCCAAAAATTCCCGAACGCGTAATAATTCTATATCGCCGGTGCGCCATTGTTTCGCCTTTTAACGAGCAGCTGTGCCTTCTACCCCTCGCGACTGGATTCGATTTCTTGTTACATTACGGCCTTCGAGGCAGAATTCATCGGTACTTAATGAAACGAGGGGTAATGTTCCTCCCCGAGTAATTAAAATTGCAAGATCTTTGCGCACAAAGAAAACATTTCCTTTGCGAGGAGAAACGGCTGAATTTATGCCACGCGTCCATAACGATAGGCTAAAAAGTATCGAAGGAGAGTGATCGACGTTCCATGGATCGATGGGGTAAACGTGGACTTTGAGTAATTAAATACAAAGGACGTCGATGCGGAGAATGCTTCCGACTAGATCGGTCGAGGTTCTTATTGCCACGCTCATCTTTTCGTGGCTAACAAGGTAACCGGGCAAATTAGATTCGTCGATAGGAATAAATGAAAGCTCTCAACGGCTCATCGTCGTATTCGTTTATTTCCACAACTTTTCCTCCTAATCGCGTTTCATCCTCCACGACTTTTCCTCCTAATCGTGTCAAGCTTCTCGACTCTGCGCGACTGACGGAATGATCTCAATTCACGGGGAATGTCCAGGAAAATGCCCTGTCTAGCGTTCGCGACGATTCGAAGCCACAAATCACAATTAACCCCGCGTGTTCCCCGCTAGGATTTGAACTCTTCCTTATTCCAACCTAAGATATATTTAAGCACAATTACGAGGCACCGGCTGTTCGTTATCCGCGCGGATCTGCCTCCGCTAAAAGATTAACGGCCAGAAATTCTGGGAAATTCGTGAAACCGGTGTTCGAGCAAACGCGCTGAGAAACATCGTAAACGCTCTGATGGAGTACAATGAAGACAGAGACATTGATTACGAGGTTTCTTTAAAGTTCAACGTCGCACATAGATCAGGACTTATGATAATTCCCAACTGGAGCTGCGTAGGACATGGATTTACTCGCGAGCAACTCCGATTTTAAATGGCCGATAAACGATAATGTTAATCGGTTTTTTTGACGAATCGAAAGTCAATCGGAATTTAAGAAAATACGTTGAACGATCATTAGCGACTATTATCACTTTTTTTATACGTATCACTATGCGTGATCTTACATATACTTGTAATTAACGAGGCGATTTTTTTTCGAGGCTTTCGCCTTATTAATTACGTCTATACATGAGTCTATATATTTAAAAAATGCCCACTAATGATAATTTAAAATATTTCTCACAGACACCAACGAGCAATATATATTATATATATACATATAAATGTCAATCGGAATTTATTTACCGATTGCCCAGGTATTCTTCCACGAAGAACGTTCTTACTACATCATTATTACAACAAGCTTGCATTCATCCGATTCGAGAGCTGCGAGAATGATTCGAAAAATCAGTGGCGCAATCCTCGTTCTCAATGCTTCCACCTCACTCCAATCTTACCATCGCCCATCCCGATTCCTTCTCCTTTCTGGTCGATGGAAGAAAAAAGCTTCGCACGGCTTGCCAGCGCAGCATTTCCCTTTTCCACGCCAGTTTTGCTCGACAATCGCGCAAAGCAGATCTCCTCCGTGGTGAAAAAGAAGGAAACGGAAGTGAAGCGATCGCGGCGAGCGCCGATCCTCGCGTACGATCGCGACCGAGAGATTTTCAGGGCCTCGCTGCTTTTTGCCGATCGTAAGTACCGCGAGTTTGTCGACGGACGTGTCCATCTGTCCATACGAATCTACAATTCAATGACCGGCCGCGGAGGAACGCATCCTCGGTTTGTCACCGAGGACAGTTAGACGTTATACAGGGTGATTTTAAAGCGGCGCGGGAAAATCTACAGGTGGCCCTTCTGGGGTGCACAAAGAGTTGGGGTATAAAGTCGATGATAAATTACGAAGAGTTTGAAGAAACGCGATTGGGTAAATCGTTTATTTTCGTCGCGGTATGAGTCTGATTATAAGCGGAATTTATATATTTGTATTTATAAATAGGCACATTTTGCGTGCGTGTATGCGTGTGCAACTTGTTTATTTATACATACGCTTAGATTCATTGCTCGTTTGGCAGTTTAGAATGCATTTTCCCCGACTTTTTCCTCGGACATCACGCACGAAGATTTACCAAGTAACTTCTTATGCAAGTCAGTTCTTGCAGTTCTTATGCAAGATTTACCAAGACTTCTTATGCGAGCAAGGATACTATTTTCTAAACGAGTAGTCAAGCTATACGAAGATTTACATCAAGAATCGGACATAAAAACCGGACATAATTCCTAATACCATTCCTTTAGCCTCGATGATCATCCACGTCTCTCCAAATCGCGATACCAAAAAGATAATCGAAAGGTCCATAAACATCGACACCAACAAAAGAACTGATACATATATCAAACATCAAACTCATAGACTTCGTCGTTTGAAGTCTTCGAAGGATCTCGAAACGAAGGAACGAATCGAGAAATTTCCCAGCGCTGGTTCTGCATCACCCTGTATAAAAGGCCTCTGCGGTTCCGCCGTACTTCCGTCTCCCTCCTCCTTCCTCGTTTCTCGCTCGTCTCATCTCCCCTCCGCTTGCGTAACCCAAATATTATTCCATTGGCCGGCCGGCCCAGCGACTGGATGGCTGCCGGAGGAATTTCACCCTTCGACAAACGCCCGTCCATCTGGTCGCCGATTTGCAATTCCGAGCAGCCCATTCTCTCGATATCGCGGCATTTTTTTCCCCCGGCCTCCGCCGCTCGCTTCCTCCTGCCTGACGCCAGCGGCCGGGCGCAACTTTCGAAGCCTCTCGACGGCCCTCTCGATTGATCCTGCCTCCTCGGCCTGCCGACAACGCCCGGAACTTGACACGCTTATGCCCGATAACGAGCTCGTCGCTTTGCTCCTGGACTACGACACGCTCGTGCCCGTGATAAGGCGCCCGTCGTTTTGACACGCTCGCGCGTGATAAGGAGGATGTAGCTCTCTGGTCGTGGATTTTATTTGGACACGCTTATGCGTGATAAGGAGCTTGGCGTTTTAGTCCTGGATTTTAACACGCTCGCGCGTGATAAGGAGGATGTAGTTCTAGTCGTGGATTTTATTTGGACACGCTTATGCGTGATAAGGAGCTTGGCGTTTTAGTCCTAGATTTTAACACGCTTGTGCGTGATAAGGAGGATGTAGTTCTAGTCGTGGATTTTATTTGGACACGCTTATGCGTGATAAGGAGGTGGACGTTTTAGTCCTGGATTTTAACATGCTCGTGCGTGATAAGGAGGATGTAGTTCTAGTCGTGGATTTTATTTGGACACGCTTATGCGTGATAAGGAACTTGGCGTTTTAGTCCTGGATTTTAACACGCTCGCGCGTGATAAGGAGGATGTAGTTCTAGTCGTGGATTTTATTTGGACACGCTTATGCGTGATAAGGTGGTTGACGTTTTAGTCGTGGATTTTGAGATGCGCGTGCGTGATAAGGAGGATGTAGTTCTAATCGTAGCTTTTATTTGGACACGCTTGCGCGCGATAAGGGGGTTGGCGGTTTAGTCGTGGATTTTGAGATGCTCGTGCTCGATAAGGAAGGTGTAGTTCTAGTCGTGGATGTAGACACGGTTGTGCTTGATAATGAAGTTGTTTCGGTCGTGGATCGATACGCGATTTAACAATCTTACGCACGATGACGTGACTTATGTGATAACGTAGTGCTTTTCGAACGAATCGTGTCGTTCCTTGGAGTGTCAAACTTTTGCAACATATGTATGGAATACAGTTTGAAATTATACTCTGTTTATTCGTTCATAACAATTTGCGGGATACGCGCTTTTAAAGGTACAATAACGATCGATCGAATGCTATAACGCGACGCGATTTTACATCGAGGACTTGGCCTTCCACATTGAAGATGCCCGAGAGGGCCGACAGGAAGCGTAAAGAACATGTCGAGCGAATAGCTCCGCTAGTCCTTGCGACACGGCACATTCACGGCCGCTGATGCATTACTATATCCTTTCATGGCTAAAGCCGAGCCGCTGACGTCGCTCTTCTTCTCACTTCTTCACGATTGTCGAGTTAAAATTGGCTCGGCAGTTCTCTTTGATGTTGAAGATCATACGCGTTAGGAATACCGAACAAAATCTGCCGTTGAGTAAACCTTATCTTTTTTTCCTCCTCTTCTTTGGTCAAATTAACAACGATTTAAAGCTGACCGCGTGTGTCTTTATTCGAGAAAGCGACGTATTCGAACTAGGATTTTCGACTGATCATATTTCAGTTAATTATATGTAATATTGTACATTAATTACTGCTAATAAAAATAACTACGGATAATAATAATAAAAACAGCTTTTTTGGTTGACAATTAGAATTTCATCGGTGCAAAGTATCCGGTGGTAACGTTTAAATACTCAATTGGAGGAGTCCACGTACTTGCAATAAAAAACCCAAAGTACCCAAAATACGACGATTATAAACACAATCGATCCAAGAGATATACAAAATTGTACATCACTCACGAATGGCGGAATTAATTTTTCAAGCTTTCGATTCACTCAACCATTTCCTTTTTGCGCTCAACATCGTCGGTGATCCACGAAGTCCTCTCAGAGCACCAATCGGCCAACGATACGTCGATTCTCTTAAAATGTCAGCGCAGAAGATGGAACTGTAAGGTCGAGAGCGTTAATTCGCTAGATCTGCATGCGCTCAAGAGCACGTAGCGATTCAGCGGAATCGTCCTAGATCGTGTCCTCGGTCGACGCTCCGCGAAGGCTGAGAAAACGAGCGAGGCTCCCTCAGCTTCCTGCTGCCTTTTTTTCCGCGACAAGATCCTCCTTTGTCCTCCGACTGCAACAGGTTATTCGCTATCGATTCGATCTTGCCACACTTCCGGGAGACGAGCCTTAGCCCACGACGCTCAGGGCACTCGCATTGTTCGGCCTGATCGGATTAGGAAATCTCACGTGCGACTCGCGGAACGATTTTGTAGCAACAGCCGAGGCCGATATTGCGACTCGTGTATAATTCCAGCGGACGAGCCTTGAGATTCTATGCTTTTCGACGTGCCACCTGGAAACGAGGTCTCGAGGCAAGGAAGTACGATCGTAGGATGCTCGAAAAATCAGGAAAGCAGGATATTCATAATCGATCCGCGTATTTCCTATATCTACGAAATAAAATACTTTCGAAAGTTCCATTCGATCCCAACCTACGAGCAGTTCCATTCCATCTCAATTTCCAACATTACGGATACAATGCGCCTAGTTCCAATGCATTACGGAGCAGAATCGTGGAGTTCGAAAGCCAGGAGCGGCGAAAGAGGGCCCAGGGCGATCGCTCGCAAAGTCGAAAAGCACGATGTCGAATCGTGGAGGCCGACGGTTTGGCCGCTGACAGTTATGGGGATAGTTTTACTACACCCGGTTTCCAGGCGAGCGGCCGCTGTCGGCGTATTTATCGCGGCCGTCGTCCTGAGGGGGTTGAGGCCTCGTTAAGGCGTAAAGACTTGGGCGTAGCTAGGAATCGGCATCCGCTTCGTACTTTTGGGCGCGGCGCAATTAATTAGAAATTGTCCGGAGGGATATCTGGGATCAGATCTGGCCGTAAGCCCCTGCCGACACTCTGTCGGGATCTCTTTGATACGTCAGCTGTCCGGCAGGACCAGTTTTGCCAGGCTCTCTCTCTCTCTCTCTCTCTCCCTTCCTCGTTCTCTTGCTCGCTCTTTCTCTCGAGCCCTCCATCTCTCTCCGCCTACAAGTCCACATAATATTCCGCGCAACACGTGTCACGGCGCGGCGTATTGGCCTGGACGATATTCGTCGCTTGGCCTTTTTACGCGGCATCGTCGACGGGGGAACGAGAAGAGCCCCGTGGATCGATAGACGTTATGGGGCACACGGGGCTTCGCAAAGTCCAAAGAAGCAAAATACGAAGGAAACTCATAGGTCTGCTTTACTCTACTTACACCCCCTTTTCAACTTTAAAGGGAAAAGAGAGCGTGTTAATTAACCCTACGAGTACTCATTCAT
This sequence comes from Ampulex compressa, assembly GCA_038496175.1. Classification (NCBI taxonomy): domain Eukaryota; kingdom Metazoa; phylum Arthropoda; class Insecta; order Hymenoptera; family Ampulicidae; genus Ampulex; species Ampulex compressa. Next base: position 74,749 of record JBCFXI010000161.1, read on the forward strand.
ACATTCGCTATGCACGCTAAAAAACGAGAAATTAGTAAACGACTACAGTAATCGATGCTGTTACAACGGTCTATCTCGATACATCTATCGGTACATATTCTTAAGCGAATATGTTTTCCTGGAAAAGTGGGCATATTAATTAGCCCTAGGAGTACTCATTCACGAATTCGCTATGCACGCTAAAAAACGAGAAATTAGTAAACGACTACAGTAATCGACGCTGTTACAACGGTCTATCTAGATACATTTCTCGATACATATTCTTACTCGAATACGTTTTCCAACGATTTCGAACATTTATCAATACACTTTCCTGATCGAACGGCTTATCGAATCATCGAAAAAATCAGCGCTCTTATCCAGCTAGAGATTCAACGTACATTTATCATAACACTTTCTTAATCGAATAGCTTTCGAAAGGCTCGGAAAAAAAAAGAACAGCACCGCTCGTATCCAGCCGGAGATAGAATTTTCACTAATGCACGCCGATCGGGCCCGCCAAACGGCCGGTGCTTTTACCTTGGGCGAAAGGAGCAAAGGGGGAAATCCAGTTAATTGCAGCGCCTCAGGGCCGCGACGTTATTTACGACTCGTGTGCTTTTCATGGCCGTTTTCCAGCGGCGGCCAGCGAGCACGTAAGTTAGCCGGATAAACGCGGCTAATTCCTCATCACTATCGAAAGAAGGGCCCCGCGAGCATGCGTGGTAAGTGGCGAATTAATAAACGCCATCGAGGCAGCGCGGTACGAACCCCGACTTGCACTCGGACTTCTGCGGTAGCAAACGATAAGCCTCCATTACTGAAATACCGACTGTTTAACCCCGCGGAACCCCCGGCCACCCCCCCCCCTCCCTCCTCTATCGAGCTTTATCTATTTCTCTTGTAACTCGACATTTACACGGAGATTCCATACGGCGCGTCTCCCTTCAGTAGCGCAACGAGCAGCGCTTTAACCGGCGTCCCGCGCCTGGAATTCGTTTAATTAACGTTCTGCGCGCTCGAGGAGAAGGAAAAAACGCGAAAAGATTCTGTACAGACACCAGCGGCTGTAACGCTTAGAAAGGTTTCGCCCGATGGTCGCCGAACGGATCGGGATCCTCGATCGACGTGCGCTCCGATCACTGGCGGTACGTCGTGGCTAGGATCTTAGCGTATCCTTTGGATGGAGAGTCGTGTGCGTGGAACTGATTTCAGTTTGGAGAAGAGTATGGTATTCTGTATTGGAAGGTTGGCCTTTGTCGCTCGCGTGGAGTCGTTTTATCCTACTCGATGAGGGTCGATCGATTGTTCTTCCACGCCTTTTCTTATATGGACCGTTTATTTTGAAAGTGGTGTAAGTCCATTTTGTCTCGTTTCGAGAAAATTAAAGGTTAGCATGTTTGTCGATTAAAAAGTATCGGTTAATATTACCGTGTGTGTGGTGATGTTTCTACTTGTATATTGTACAAATGTAAAAAGCAGTGGGTACTGATCTTGTCATCCGTCTATCGAAATGGACTTGCACTACTTTCACGATCGATGGCTGCGGAATTTCTTTTATCGGCCAATATTAAATTGGATAAAGCGTTGGTATTTTTTAAGGTATTAAATACTAACTGGTTATAAACGAAAAGTTTGCGCTAAATTAATCATAAATCACGTGGTATCTCATATTTTTTTAAAAATGGACTTACACCACTTTCAAAATAAACGGTCCATATCACCTTTCGAACCTTAAAATGATACTGCGCGCTGAATAGTTATCGTTTGAATTCTCATCGATAATCGAGTACCGAGTGAGAACTATTCCGAAGGTTCTCCAGGTGGAGGTTACGAGAAGCAACGAGGATGCTCGTGTCCGACCATTAACCCTTTGCGCTCCAAATAGTTTTACCCACTTCGCGAACAGGAAGTCAGATTTATGATGAAGTTCTATTACAAAATACACATACGGCCATCGGATGGAATGTCCGAAAGATGTTTTTCTGATAACCAGGTAGACACAAGACAGCCAGGGATTCATTAGATTCTGGTGTATAAAACTTGCGAATTATCCGTAAAGAAAAAAAAACGATGTCGAGCAACACTCGACATAGGAGCGCAAAGCGTTAAAATCTATTCTCGATCAAACATCAAACTTCCCAATGTCGAGTGATTTTACTCGCATCGGGGGATCCAAGATTTTTGCAGCGCGAAAGTAAGAGTTAGCTCTCAGCCGTGAGCAGATCGTATTTATCATAGCATGTGCAGAGAAATTCCATTGGAAGACGAATTCCTCGATGAAGAGCTGTACCGATCGACATTGTTGACGATGAAGAAACGGAGGAATATGGATCCTCGAGATTCCTTTGGCCGCGCCGCTGGGGCGATCGGGGTTCGCGGGTGCATCAACGTGCGTACGACTGCACTGCGACGTGTAGCCTGTCCGGCAGGTATGATTTGTCGCATCGCCGGCCAGCTGCCGCCCTCGTCTTCCTCCGGGCTTTCCGAAGAAACCCATTTAGACCGGCAAAAATATTTCCACCGGCCTCCGCCATCGCTCCACTCGCAAACCGTCCGTCGTCAACCTCCAGAGGACCATCCGCCTTTTTTCCCCGGACGAGCCGTCGATTGAAGGGCGATCGAAGTTGGACGTCGAGATATAAATAAGAAATTTTTAGTAACCGGATATGTTTATTTTAGGTTTGTGCAGTGAAATGTGTGGTAAAGTGGTGCTGGTAAAAATGATGGTTTGTTAAAAAGATTGAAACGTATATAGGGATTATCAGGGATATATTTGACGGATGAGAGTTGAGGTTTGGTGTAGAATTGGTCATGATACTTTACTGCCCACTAAACTCTCTATCCATCCAGTCGCAAAATTTAATACTCTGTCTACGAAATTTCTCTAAAAATAAAGTAAAGCTGTTTGTAGGACTGATATAATTAAACAAAACTCGCTAGTGCAAAGCGTGTAGTCATCGCGCTGTTTAATGCAATTTTGAAAAACTCTTTACCTCTCTAAAAACTGAGAAGTTCGAGGTTCTTTTTTGCTGCGATCTTACAATATTCCTACGATCAAATTTATTCGAGATGAGCGAAGATTTTCGATCTGTCCAATGAGACGTTCGAAATGATATACAATAGGACGAGTGTTTTATCGATCCGACGATTTCCTGGAAACGGCAATGGACAGCGTCGATGCAAAACAAATTCGCTCGATCCTCGGCGCGCGGCTTGGAGCACTTCCAAGTTTAGTTTTTGCGCGGCTCTCGGGGGTCTTTGTATTTCCACCGGTGATTTACCGTGTGCGCTGGATTACTCATTACGCGTCCCATTTGCGACCATATACGTTTGCCTCCGTGGGGCATTCCGCGCTGAAGCAACGAGGATGATCGATGGAGCAATGATACGAGACGTAGAAATGCTTATCGCATCCGAGCGCAAACCACACGGTTGTTCGCGACGCGTAAAGATTTCCAAAGCGATCGCTCATTCCATAAATTAATAATCCACGTTTTTCGCGCCAAATACGCGAATCGAATTTTCAATCCTAGGAGATACATTATTTAATGCTTCTGGAGGAAAATCTCTCGGATGCTCGAGATCAAAAAAAGATTTAATCCCCGAAGAAAGCCCTCTTTTCTCATAATCTTCGATAAACTCGTCTCCAAGAAAGTCAAGTGTCTTTAGAAAAACGCGGGTTACGAAACGCGTCTTGGAGTACAGCTTGAGGACACTGAAGATCCAGCAAGGAGATCGGTTTTTGGCCGAATCCAGTTAACGCGTTTCTCCCGCGGATCCTCGAGAGGGTAGAGCGCATAGCCAAGAGGATCGTCCGGTTTCTTTCGCCGATGCCAGAGGCTAAGGGAGCCATCGAGGCCCCCGTGACGGCTCATCCTCCAAAAGTGATTTACGTCGACACGACTACTTACCGGATAACTTATGGTGTTTACCAATTCAATTAGAGGTACAAACGGTGGCCCGTTAAGACTGGGATACATTTGTTTCAACATTAATTTACCGAAACGCCCCGCTGTCATAACAAAACTATAATAAACCCGGGGTGGCCGCTGGCGCTTGGCCAGGGCCGTACAGCCGCGCGGCCTTTTTGGAGGTTCATAAAACGCACCGACATTGTTTGCGCCCGATGGCCCTCTGCCTTTCGACGTCGGCGCCACCATAAATATACTACCGGTAATACAGCCCTCCTACTGCCCCCTCCTCGCCACCCCTAGCGCCAACCTGACCGTTCGTTCTCCTGCACTGTAAATGACACTGCTCTGATCGAGAGTCGGTTATCTCCTTTCGTGCAGAAGCGGTGCATTATCGAGAGCGCCTTTGCGAATGGCCTCTTTCGATAGACGCGGTGCCACGCGTCGAACTTCTGGAATACGAAGGCGTTTTATTAACTGGGAGTCTCTGGAAATAGAGGATCGAGCTGGAGGTGGAGAAACGGGGGGAGAGCTGGTTGGAAACAAGTGGCGGAACTTTGGGGGATCGATGAGGAGAGTAGGTTCGAAGGTTCGTGTTTGGTAAGTTGAGCGAGAATCGCGCGGAATTGGAGTTAGGATGGGATGATGGTAGAGTGGCGGGGGTTTGATGTTCTGGCGGAGCGAATATGGATGCTCAAGGAACATGGTCGACTTTTTTATCTTCATTATTTTAGTTTGATTATCTTATCTTCTTTTTATTTTAGTTTGATGGTTGAATTTAAATAACCTGGTAGTTTTGATTAAGGTCATCCCTTTGTTCGATCTATTCGAAGCGCGTTTGGTAAAGTTTGGTCGCACAATGGTTCGGGTTTTCACACTTGCCTTAACCGTTACATATACATATGCGACCACGCATAGTGGTGCGTATTAAAGATCTCGATCGAAGCTCGTAAAAGGATCGATTTCAAAATCGAACCTTTATCCACTTACCCTTCTGTCCGTAGTATCGGCAGTCGAGCTCTGCTCCACTCACACATACGACACAAAACCTAATGCTGCATATAAAAAAATACTCTCCTTCGCAAAAGGATCGATTTCAAAATCGAACCTTTATCCACTTACCCTACTATACGTAGCATCGGCAGTCAGGCTCGACTCGACTCAATGAATACCACACCACACCTGATACTGTAAATAAAAAAAATACACTCTTTCGCAAAATGATCGATTTCAAAATCGAACCTTTATCCACTTACCCTACTATCCGTAGCATCGGCAGTCGAGCTCGACTCGACTCAATGGATACGACACCACACCTAAATTGTAAATAAAAAAAATACTCTCCTTCGCAAAACGATCGATTTCAAAATCGAACCTTTATCCACTTACCCTACTATCCGTAGCATCGGCAGTCGAGCTCGACTCGACTCAATGGATACGACACCACACCTAATACTGTAAATAAAAAAAATACACTCCTTCGCGAAACGATCGATTTCAAAAGACGACTCTCGTCTATTTACCCTTCTATCAGCACCATTAGCAGAAGTCGAGCTCGAACGCTCGAGTCTCGGGATCGTTGGGATCGCATTAGCGCCCTTTGTCATTGCCAGAGCGGTCGCTCGAGGGCCGTCATTCGATCCGACGCGCTACACGGCCGTCCGATTTGGCCCGCTGCGCCGTCTCCGTTATTTTTCCAGGCCCCCTCCGCGGCCAGGGAATGCCGTGAAAAACGAACGACGTACGCGAACGGCGAAAGCACGCGGCGATTTCGGGCAGGCAGCGCCTCGAGCACAATGCCTGGGGATTCTTCTTCGTAGACGGCCGCGTACGCCCTGTCTCTATATTTACTTCCACGAAAGTCACCGGGCCGCTTCACTGATTCACCCCTCGGCACAGACCGCTTCCTCCCGGAGCGAATAAAGAGTGCAGGCGGACGAAATGGATGGAGGCTCGTTGGAGGAGCTTCGTCCTCCGATAGCGGAATATCCATCCACCTCGCGTTTTTCTCCCGCACCGTGAATCTCGCTGAGAAATCAGCGGTGGTTGCACGTTGCGATCTAAAAGGAGCTGCTGCTGGATATTAACCCTTTGGACTCGCGCGTCGATCTAAGCTCGATGTGGAAATGTTCCGACCGATGGAGAATACAAGTGTGCTTTGTTATGTTCCAAGCGAGAAGCGATGCGATTAACGCTATTTATACTGGTCAAATAAACGGTCAGTGTTTTGCTTGAAAAATCGTAGAACTTTGAGGCGAGGTCGTTTCTGAGATTTTTTATGATCTTCTCACGGCGCACGGATCGATAAATTGATCTATCGAAATTTATTCTTCGCCCTCAATTTTCTTTAAGGATATATTTGGTACGCTTAATTCTGTCTGGAAAGTAGGAATGGTGTTGATGCAAATACGAAGAGCGCGTATCGTAACTTCGCGATGAGTAAGAATAAAGAAGCGTCGAAGCGAGGTATCGAACGTACAGGGAATCGGCTCGAAGATGTTTCGTGCTCGATAACCTAATAGAAGGAGATAAAATTCGAGCGTTTCGTCCTTTGTTTCCGACTAGCGGTACCTCTTTTCCTGGAATCCAGGCGAAATTCCAGCGAGGGCTTCGCGCCCGCCTAACTTTCGCCCAACCGCCCGTGGAAGTTCGTTAGAAAGGGACACCTCTCCGTGGAAAACGAGTTTTTGCGCTGCCCCGCTTTCCGATCGCGTCGACGCGACTTTCGGCCCGAGTTGCCTGGAAATCCGAGAAAAAGGAGTAACTCTATAAAAGCTAATCTCATTACCGGCCAAGTATAAGATCAGCAGCTTACCGTCGTAAAGCACTCGGCGCGTAGTTACACCGGCTTACAAATCACTCTCTTAATGCCTGCCGGCCGCTGTATATATTTTACAGGGAGTTCACTCTCCTCGCCATAACTTATACTTTCTGCCCTGTCGACGGAGGCGCGCAGGAAAAAGAAGGATCGCCGCGGATCCGTTTTCCATCTTAACTGGATGGACACGTCCCCGTTATTCGTGGCTGGTTTCTTTCCTCGGATCCGAAACGTATGTCCCTTCCCTCCTCGACTTTTCACCTCGAGACATTGGCAGGATTTTGCTGTACGTTATCTGGACATTTTTTAAAATGGAAAACGAGCAATGGGAAGTCGAGGTGTAAGAACGAATTTTGGGTTTTATGCGTCGGCACGCTTGGGTTTTATCGGTAATAAGGATATTAATGGTGAAACGAAACTTCATGAAAGATACATGATTTCTTTTTGGTGGTATTACTTGTAGCGTAAAAACTCGTTTCATATGAATAAGGCGCCGTGACGCGTGTTGAAATCGTGTTGATGCGGAAAGCCAGGATATCGATAAATGGATCTGTGTAATCGTTCGCGTATTACGATATATTGGTGGAGTTTCTGAAAAAATATCCGTAGGATTTTGATACGAATTCGAAGATTTTGATCCTTTCGGCGATTTTATTATTAAGATAAAAAAAGATATTCCGGCAGTTTTATTATCAGGGTGGTTTACTAACACCTCGATTACACAAAGAATTTTTTAAAAATATTTCATTCCAATTTAAAACAAAAATATTTAAAATTCGCACCTCTTAATATTGATAAGTTCACACTCAAACATATTCCCAGCTCTAAATACGACATTTCTAAATATTCGCACGATCGAGAAATAATCGACGATATCCAAAGTCCGATTCTTTGCGCGCGATTCCATGCGTCTTCGCCACCTTGGCTTCCAGACGGACGCGTTTCACGGTGGTAAGAATCTTTGGGCCACCCTCGAAATACATCGTCGGCTCGTCGCTCATTTTTCCTCCCTCGAGGGATTATGACCGCGAATAAAACGTAGCCTATGACACGATTCGAGCATCCGGACGAACGCGCGGCCGACAAGATTCTTCGCCGGAAAGAATCGCACGCGTTTACAAATACGCAAGCCGAGGAATGCATCTAACCGGCTGCTAAGAAGCCACGGAATTCAGTGGTAAGACAAATTCAATGGGCATTCGGTATTCCGCGGTGTCCGCACGCGCAGGACGATTGCCAAAAGCAGCCGCGAGCGGCGCGATAAAGTCCGTTAGAAGCATTACTCTATAACGCGTACACGAAACTTCCGACTGCATGGCATTCTACCAAGTGCTTCGTACTCCCTCCCATCGATCCTAAGTGATCGATGCCTCCCTCTAATTTCGATACCTATGAAAATCTGCAATAATCATCGAGTAATTTTATTCCTCTGCTGGTTCGGAAGCCACCTTAAACAGTAGGTCCTAGATCAAATAACCTTAGCAGTCGGTGTCTAAAAATGAATATAAAAAAAAATTGTATCCCGACAGCCTCCTCTCAGATCTATCGAGTCATCATCCAAAATAACGAAATAATCTGTTTGTTGATTAAAAAAAAGTGTACGTTTCGAAGTTCGATGCCCGATACTGAACTTGCAAAAACGCATATTCTTTATACCACGCTTTATCGTGCCAGTGTATAATCCATGAAGGAGAAAACCGTACTCCTATCCCGACCCAGCGTCGTTTATAACGCTCCGCTATTTCCAGCAAGACCTCCCGTTATCAATAACACAGCGCGTAATTCCGATTGATATCATAATAGGTACGTGCATTAATCCGACGCAACGACTTCCTCCGGCATCCTAAGATACCGGTTTACAAGATGTTCAAAATGGTAAATCGGCTATTCCTACCTCGAAATGAGCCTACCAACACCGGAATTTCGTCCGCACCCTTTTAGGCTGGACGGGTAAATATAAACTGGAAAGTGTCCGTGGCTCTTAGCTAAAAGTATTCCACTCAACGTGGAGAGATTGGGTTATCTTTTATCTTCCTTTCGCCTATAAGGATCACTCCTAACGTTCCACGGTAGGGCTGTCGTCCTTGTCATATATAATTCTTTCCTACATGACAGCCAGTAGTTTGGATACAAGTCATTAACTCCGGCTCCCGGGAGCGCAATATGTTAATGTCACCGATGACAACTGGTCGTTTAATCACTTAACGCCTCTTTTGAATGCCGGGAATCGCGGTCCGCGAAGTTGGAGTGATTCATCGGCTGCAACGGCATCTCTTCTAATCTTGAATCCCGAAATTCCTTATAAATTGTCCCGGAGGCGACTAGCGCGGGGACACTTTCTCCCTCCTTCTTTCTCTTTCGCTTCACCTATCTCCCTCTCTTTCTCTCTCTCGCTCTCCACGTCTCTTAATGAAGAAACGTAAATCTTTCGGTTTTCGCTAGAGTTTACGTTGCACAACGATACAAATGCGCCAATCCGAGCGGCTACGATTAATACGGAACGTCCACTCTGCGTTTGCTCCTTCGCTGTGCGCTTCGATGAAGATAAGCCGGAATAAAGGATTTATCAAGATTCATTGATTTATGAATAAGATTACAAAGGATTTGGTAATATGCGCGATAGGGAATCCGAATGGAACTATCGATACTGGAAATTTAGTACGCGATACGTAGCTGATAGCTCGGATAGTTTGAAATTCAGTTTCTGGATCGAGTCTTCCCAATTGGAAGGTTGGCACCTGAAAGTTTTACGGGTCTCGTTACACAGCATACAAGAGTGGGGTGTCCTCTCTCCTACGTGCACAGTTTTGTCTTAATGCGTTATTCCTGAAAAATGTTATACGTACTAATTAATCGCTCAAGGAAGAAAGTAAACGACGTGTATCGAGAAAAAGGGACCAATGTGACACACGCAAAGTAAGTACAGTCTTGTTCTCTGTTTCTGTTTTAAAAAAATCTATTAAACGAAATTTTTCGTGCCCAAAAACCTTACGAAGTAGACATTGGCAATTGTACTTTCAAGCTGCGGATATACTTCCCTTATCTCCACAGCGAGCAACGCACCGACTTTCCAGCTCGGTACGGTACTCGACTCCTCGCCATTACCGGGACGCTGCGCACATAAATTCTCGCCGATATTCCTCCGTCAAAAACAATAGCCGGTCCTTCCTTGGCGTCTCGCGTGGGCGGCCAGGGGCCTAATAATTTACGACGTTTCACGTCGAATCGAAATTCCAATTCTTCATCCGCCATTTTTGCGCGGAGGCGCGGATGATGGCCGGGCAAAGATCCTCGGACAAACCGGGTGTCCATAACGAACCGCGAAATACCCCGCAAAAATCGTCAAGTATTTCTAAATGCGGTATAAAAGAAGCTAAAAGCACTGGAGCATCCGCGCTTGAAGGTATACATCCCGCAATTTGTATTATCGTATATTCCATTAAATACCGAATGTGCGACACTCTTTCGCTTTAATACACCTCTCTTCAACTCTACTGATATATCAATCGCTTGCTACTCTATCAGGATAATTCGCTTTGCTCCTCATTTCCACAATCCAAGATCTTTCTTCGACTAGTCGTTCGTCTTTCTAATATTTTTCTATAGTAAAAGGGAACATCGAACGCTCCTTTTTTCTTGTCGCTTCATATACATTTCGAAATATCCCCTAATTTTTCTCAGCGGTACATCCCAACACGGCCTGCGACTCCTGCAGGTAGGTGGTCCGTCGGTCGAAGTACATTCGGTAGATGCGAAGATAAACAGAAGTTACACCTCGAGTAACACGTATGGAATTAACATAGCTGACCGCCGTTCGACGTTTAAAAGCCGATCTTATTTCCATACCGGTGCCATTCGGTCCCATTTAAGGCAGTGCCTTTCGCCAACAGGCTGGTCTATATTTGCCCTCGGACCTTTCGAGGACTCATTTATATCTTCTTATCGCGGGATCTTCGCGGATCGGGGCCCTCAGTCGTTGCTACGAAGGTCGAGCTTTGGCCACGTTATGCCTTCCGCTACGGACCCTTCTTCCTCCTTCGCCAATCCTTCTTTCCTTCGTCCCTCTTTCTTGCTCTCTTTAGCCCCTCCTTTTGCTCCTATTCTTCCTCCTTTCGCCCTCCTCTCTTTCTTTCTTTCCAGCCGTGAGAAATGTCTTGCGAGATCTTTCGGGGCTCTCGCGTAAAATCGATCGTTCGGCTCCGTCCAATATTAGGTTTCGTTTTCAGGGTGTGTTATTGCCTGATAATGGTCGATGGTCGTCTGACGCAATAAGGGATCGATATTTTAATTTTTATGTTAATCGCGGTAGTGTGTTGTAATGAGGATCGTTATATCTAATGGGTGTACATTGGGTCGATGTGTGTTTATTATCGAGAAGGTCGATGTTTAATTTAGCTGTGAATGAAATGATGTTGATATTGTAGTGGAGCGAGGTAACCCTGAGCGTTGTTTTTTTGCTGACTTTTTATTCATTGTTTATACTGATTTTAAGTTGAGTCAAGTTACGGACGAGCAGTTATGACACTTGTCATTCGTTCTTCATTGGAAGTTTTGTATACGAGTATGCGAAAAAGAATATTCTTGGATAACACTTGTACTATTTTGAACAATATACCGTTGATCGATAAAGGTGAAGAAACAATTTTTTGGGGCTCTCAAAAAATAAATTTTCCTAACGAGCTTCGACTCTGTAGACATTGTATTCTACGCAGAATTTGCGTATTTCGCGAGTATAAGTCGACGTGGTATCATTGTGATTGGCATAGGGCAGATATGGAGCGAACGATCGACTCAAATATTTGAGGAAGGTATATCCAGCGGAAAATTTACGCTTAACCTCGATCGACCAATAATTCCTCTCATTGCATCATCCCAGCACGATTTTGGGAATCAAGAACGCTGCAATTTGCACCGAGTGCAAAATCCAACCAACCAGTCAAAATGAATACCAACGAACCAATCTCTTTTCTCGCATTAGCGTTCGATGCTTTCACTCGAAATGCGCGAATGTGAATATTAAATATTTGTGTACAAGTTTAAATAACAAAAAATTATTTCTTATTTTAACGGACACTTTCGAACTCCATGTGCACTCGAATGTACCGACTTCACCGCGTATACTGCCTGGAATTAAAATAGAAATGAATGCTGACGGCTGGTTAAAGTACAAACCGATCGGTGGAATATGCAAATGCTCTGTCGAGGTGTTTGCACACATGAGAGGCTTTCGCCTTTTTTTGGATAAACACAAATCTCATTGTTCGGTTCCATTGTGTTTCCTGGTGTCGAACGCTATCTCGTCCTTTGCCCGCACCACCAAACCTGCTCTTTTCTTCTGCTCGCACCTCGATGAATAATCATCGTCGCGAGAGTAAACTCGATCGACGGCCCCTCTTCGATATTGCTTTGTCTCGATATTTACGGTATGTTTGATAGAAACAAAGCGTATTGTGGGCATTTACTCGTAATCGATGGGAATTAATTCCACCGATGGTCTCTAACGATTGTTTATAACTGGAGCGAGAAATTGATCGAGTAGATCCGTAACACCGACGAGCCATTTAATTCCTACATTTCCATTCGTTCATTACACGAATTCTACGTATTCCCTTATCGATTTTCCGTCGTTTGTGTTATTTATCGCTGAATATATTTACCACTTTGAATCACGAATGTATAACCAGTTTTTCACGACAGTCTTGAATTTTGGAGAAAAACCGGGGGAAGCAAAGTCGTGGGGCTAATGATACAACATAATCCTAGTAGCACTATATTATATTCCCGTGTTTTATAGACAAGTGGATGAATTTTGGAAAAAAAACCGGGGGAAGCAAAGTCGTGGGGCAATGATACAACATAATCCTAGAAGCACTATATTATATTCCCGTGCTCTATAGACAAGTGGATGATTATGCGCCATACGCCACTGCGTTCGGCCAATTAAGCCGCGCTGAAGTGATCGATCGAGAGTACACTTGGGACTTAAGATTCGAGATTGCAGGGTGAGGCCGGCTTGTATGAAATTAATTTGACGTAAACCACGGTGTCGGCATAAAGTGAGTTAATATAGAGAGCATCGCGCAGGCACTTTGCACGGTTCTCTCTAGTGGCTTCACATCGCACGAACACCTTCGCGCGTGCCACCGCGTCGAGGCACGCATGTGGCTGCCCTGCTCTCGAACTACTTCTCTCAAGGGTACGATCAACCCTTCGCGGGTCTCCGTCGAGTCTGACTCGACACCGCGGTTTATCCAAGTCGGCTTGACATCGACAGCGGGATTTACGACGGTTCCTTGGCGTTCTGCTGGTGAAAACCTCTTTTTTTCCTTTCTCTGAGCGATTCTTGGCACGGACCAATGAAGGTGTTTTGTTTACAATCGACTGGGAGGATTTTGAATCGCTGAGCTAGAGTATTCTTTTATTTATTGTATTATTTTATATTATTTTAGAGAGTTTGCATTATTTTATTCGGTAAATTTTGGCAATCGACTTTGCCAGGGCCCTTTGGCCTAGGACCCATCGTTTTAAACACGCGTTATTAAGTGTGTAATATTTTGTATATGTCGTATTTTTTGTTCGCGAATAAAACCGGTAACGATGAACATTTAAATCATTTCAAGCGTTGGACTTTGTTGGTGCTCGTATATGCTCACTTGGGAAATTCAATTTTTATGCATAAACTTCGCTTGTTTTTACGAACCATGAATTCATTACGTCCCGTGAGTGTTGTCGATTGAAATGAAAACAGTCCTGCAAAAACTTTTGTTGGGATTAATCGGGGATTTCACCGCCATATCCGGAGGTAAAGTGCACCGGTTTTCTTTTAACCTGGAACAATGGGAGGGCGAATGTTTCTATTTGAGATTTTCCCGATTATGAGCTTCTTCAGCATTCTCACCGCGATTGTTCTGCTTCGCGACGTTACGTCAGATCGAAAGAGGATAAGCGCGGCTAAGGTGGATCGCTTATGGTGCCTCTTAATTCCTCCTAAATCTCAAGGGGAAAGCATTAACCTTTCTTACTGCCATTCTCTCTTCCCACGAATTTCCTTTCTTGGAATATCAAACGCAAGAACGCAGACGCGATTTAGAATACGAAATCGTCCATTGCTCTTGATAAAATCAAACAACGCGCGCGTCTATCGAAAGAGTTTTATTAATATTCATAAGGACATAGTTGATCTTGCGCCAAATCAATCAAACTTTATAATAGCTTAAATTAACTACGAGTCGATACACGTTACTCCACATAATTTAATTCGATGTTTTCTCAGAGAAGATGCTTTGGCATAAGAAGGACGATAAAATATCAAGAGCCAGGCGCGCTCAATGAGGGTCGCGATCGTCGAAATGCTGCGCGAGGAACTCATCGGGCGCGTAATTCGCAGGAGCGCGTATCTTCGAGCGGCGGAGATCGCATGCGCGTCATCGTGGCGCGGCATCAAAGGCCTGGCGTGAAAAAGTGAAATTTCCAAGTGACAGTGCCCCCATCTGTTCTTCATTCGGGCTCTCGTAAACGAGCGGAGCGCTGTATTGGCGAATTCTCGGAGTTTCGGGGGCCGTCGTGCGCTATTGGGTGACTCAAAAATCGTGCACGATTTAGGGAGGACCACTTTTTCACGGCTTGCTTCCTTCACGTGGATCCTCGAGCACCAACAAACGTTGATTTCATTGAATTCGAAGTAAAATCCAGTTGATTCTCGATGTAATTCATTTTATAATAATCGATGCCTCGATGCAAGTTGTAACAGGATTTTTGGCGGTGCCGAATTCGTGATAAAGACTAAATTTTGAGAGAGTCTTGGGAATGTGCAATAATTTTCTATGCTAAGGAAGTGAAGTTTAGGTGACTTTCAGAAATTTAGATTTTTTTCTATGCGCAAAAATTGCTTTTGAATATTACACCAGTGTTTTGTAGTATACTAAAACCTGTTTAAGTTCTCAACGATCATCGACAATTTTATCGACAACGATTTGAACCGATCCATTATCAAGAGAATCATATTATTTTCTTTAACATCAAATACTGTCTATCGCACGTGCGAGCGCGTATTCCACTACCAAAGAACGTGGCGTAAAAAAAGAAAAAGGGCTCGGTTAACCAAAACAAATCAGCGTCAAATTCCGAGGTCTTGCTATAAAGTGGAGCACGAGCGAATTAGTTACCTTCCGCGATTTCGAAGGCAAAGTGAATAAGGTGTTGAGAGCGGAGCAGTCCAGGCATTGGTAGCGAAGCCCAGGGAATCCGTCGTCGTCTTCCATTCGTAATTGAAATTCTGCGAAGTTAGATCAGCGGCCCGTGGAACGAAAGGCGCGAATAATTGCGAGCAGAAGAGTCGGGATCAGCCGCGTTCCTGGCGCGCAATGGTAAAGATTTCGATTCTAGACGAAGAAAACTACAATGTTTAACATATTCGTATAGAAAGTAATCATAACGAAAACCTAGTTTTTTTTAACACACGCATTTCTTATTTTTGAAAAGTATAGGGCGGGCCATCTACTGATTTGTTTTTAAATTATAGGATATGGCAACACTGGTGCGACCGATTTGCTTGAAATTCGAACAGCCGGTTGGTCTAAACATTTTTAAATCGCAGAGTCCAACCTTCACGATAAAAAAAAATGTTGTTTTAAATGTCGATGTAGACTCATTTTATAGCGTTTTTAGAAACAAACTTTTAAAGGGCCCACTCTTTAGATAATAGGGGTTATATTCGAAAAGTAATAATGGCAGATGACCCAATTATTTTGATATAAAGCGAAAATGGTTTATGGAAATATTAAAATAGTCGTGAAATCTTTATCCGCCTTCCATAATTGCTTCCACGGTGCTTCAAAATTTTCTTATTACTCAGCAGATTGCCGCAGCTAATTTTCCTCTCGAACCTTCTTAATTATACAACAGTTTAATTATATACGTTTATCAACGTACGATCCTAACAAAATGCGCCCTGAATCGCTCGAGGGGCACCCCTCTCCAGCTTTGAATTAGAATATCGAGCACAGCTCGGCGTTTGCGTGCATACTTTCTCGATCACCCCGTAGATTTGGCGGTGCGCAAAGATCCGAAACCGCGTTGAGAATGTCCGCTCATTAATAAGAGCGATTCCCTCGCGGTGCCGGGCCTGTGATCGCGGCCTCGCAGATGCGAGCGCGGCCTGCCAAAGCTGCCCAGAACTCGAAACTTCCCCGGAATGCGCGGACCAGGCATACTTTCATCAATTTCGCGCGTCTCACGGTGCCGCCTGCAGTTATTTCATTGACGGCTTTTGCGAACGCCTCGCGCTCGCCGGCCCCTTGGCACAAAGGATCTCTTCGGCGCGAGATAACGAGCTCATCGACGTTGCCCTCGTGTCGTCGCCTCGTTCGCCGCCTCCTCCTGGACCCAGAGCGCCTCGGCCTCGCCTATGCGCTCTTAGGACTGCCTCGAAACTCTACTCCCGCATTTACATGCCGCCGCAATTTCGGATTATCTTCTTGTAAGTGGTCTTGGAGCTCTTGGATGCTCCGCGGAATGGCCGCAGCTGCGATAACGAGCTCATCGACGTTGTCCTTGCGCATCCTTCGGCTACGAGATCGCCTATGGGTTCTTGGGATTGACTTGGAATTACACTCCTGCATTTACATGCCGCTGCAATTTGGGACTGTCTACTTGCAAGAGCTCTTGGAAGTCTTGGATTGCTCTCTGGAATGGTTGCAGTCGCGATAACGAGCTCATCGGGGTTGGCTTAGGATCGCTGTATCGTTCGCTTCGTGCTTTTGTTTTAAGATCGCTTGGTGCTCGCTTATGGGTGCTTAGGATTGACTTGGACTAGTACTCTTGTATTTACGTAGCAGTTCGATTTAGGATTAGATTCTTGTAAGTAGCCTTGGAAGTCTTGGATGCTTTCTGTAACGTCTCAAGCTGCGATAACGAGCTGATCGAGGTTGGCTTAGGATCACTGCATCGTTCGCTTCGTGCTTTTGTTTTAAGATCGCTTGGTGCTCGCTCATGGGTGCTTAGGATTGACTTGGAATAGTACTTTTGCATTTACGTGCAGCTGCAATTTGGAATTATCTTTTTCTATGTACCGTTAGATATTTCGTCGAGTTCACTCGACATCGAGCGCACATTGTTGAGACCAGCTCGAAACTATCCTGTTACACGTACCAGTGCAAGGTACCAATACGATTGCGGACTATCTCCGTACGTGTACCGTAAGAAGTCTCGCACGGTACACTTTCTAGAAGAAGGTTTGAAAGTAGTGAAATAAGAATGTCGTCGGTATATATACTACAATAATGCCGTTTTCGATCGAAAGGCATGCCTCGAATCGAGTTTACTTTACGACCGACTAATTGCCCGTAAATCATCGTAAAACGAACGTGGGCAGTAACCCTTGTCATAATATACGAGCATTGCAAACATTTCACCCGTTCAACGTCCAGGAAACTCGACTTCCGAACAATCGGCGACTAGAAATTCAGAAGTTATCGCTCGAACCAAACCAGATATCCGTGATAGGCGAGTACGCCGTAACTTACGTCTCTAAAAGGGACCATTTCTTCGAGACTTTATCGAGCCCCCGCGGTACGGACCAATTGCATTCCGATCGTCGCAATACCGTGCTGGAAATGCACGTTAATTTCAATACACGATTTTGATCGACGAACAACCGAGGCAGTCTCAATTTACATACCAAAGGCTCCTTGATTTCCCACCGAAGGCCGCGAACCACGTTCGAATAATCACACGAGCACTCATCGCTCCTCGTTGAAGACGTTACTTCAAAAAGCGAAAGTCAAGTCAAGTCAAATAAGCGAAGCGAAATGGTAGCAACCGCTGAATAACCCAGGAGATTATTAGCAAAATAAATCAACTCATGCTTCTACCAGCATTAATTTGTCCGTGTATCGCGAAACGATGATAATCTCGTCCTACAAACCAATAAAATTTATTGCTCGAGCAGAATCGAATTGGCGTCCTTTTTAAACAAACGATTATCACGAACGATGCCTTGCGCACCAGAAATCTTTCGCCTCGAAGTCCACTGCATTAGCCCGTGGAAAAAGTTGGGCGCCTCGTTTGTATCGGGGCTTCAATTCGGGCGTCATAAAGCGAAGGAGCAAAGTTCATGAGAGGCCCGGTTAAAGGGGCCGATTTTTAAACAAAGCCCTAATTTCGCAACTTCATAACAGCCGCGCACCGGTTATTACCCGGCGGTGGATAATAAATGATTATTACGCGGCCAGAGGCGGAAGGCAAAGTTGGTCGGCGGACGGGGAAGAATCCTTTGATGTCTTCTCGCCCGACCTGCTTCCACCGGAGCGACAAATTCTTCGATATTCGAGCGATGAAAAGCCTCACCTTGGGGGGCTGAGTAGGGAATTGCGGTAAAAACGGCTGAACTCTTGCCACGAGGCGGCCTTCCTCGCGGGGAACCTCGTTATCCTTATCCTCTCTTGGCCTCGCGTTGCGATTCGCACAAGGCGACGGACGGAGGAATTCCGCGATTCGACATTGATTCGATTTCATTTGCGTCGATAGCGCGATGCACATCGTTTGTATTTTTGTGGAAGGATTTAGAGAATCGTTGTACTATACGCTGTCGCGCGATTGATTAAAGTAGCGACGGTTTACCTTTTGCGTAAACTATCTCTAAACTCACATTATCGTTGCGAGAAATTTATTGCACTGTCAAATTCAAATTTCTCATGGAACAGTAGGTACTACTGTTCCTTGAGATCACTTCATCGACTATTATTCGATCAACCGAGAGAAGATGAATAGGAGTACGGTTTCAAATAAAAATGTCCCCGTGCGGATATGTAAGATTACCACGAAAATTGTACATTGAGGTATACATAAAATCGTTTCTCGCCCCGATGAATACGCGAGGGGGATAACGAAGGCCGTAAACCTTTTCAGGGGTTCCGTGATCTCCGATGCGCTTCTCCGATCGGCTAAACGATCGGCGAACGTCTTATTTGCGCCTCGATCCACTCCTTCGCCGCCTTTCCTTTAACGTCCTTCACCATTGTATAAACTTACATGGCAATGCATTGCTTATCCGAAGGTCTGCTTTCGAGTGCGCTTCTGATATTCGACGTGTACGTACAATATATCCGTGATTCGTGATCGCAACGTATCTCGTTTTGTGGATCGACGTAAGATTGAATACGACGTGTATCATCCATGTCGTTTTTTTTTTGTAAATTTTTACTCGCGTTTCGATTTGACGAAATCTTCGTCGTGCGTTAATCCATTGATCAAAAAGAAACAAAACATTTTTTGGACATGAATTCGTAATTTTAGCACACTGTGAAAGGGTTGAAATGCTCGGGCCACTGCATAAGTATTAGAGCGATTTATTATAGCTCAGGCGGCAGCGGCCATAAGAGCGGAAACGTTTAGACACCGGTATAAGCTAATTATGACAGTATTTATCCGTTTCCCTTGGCAACGGTAAAAACGTTGGCATAACAAAATCGTTCCGAGAAAATATCTCCCAGGGAGTCAGTTTCCACGGTGCCCGTGGAAACTCTTAATTACAGGGAGAAATTATCGCTGATTACTCGCCGCCTGTCCTGCGCTAACAATGTCGAATTTTTTTTCACCCCGTTGGAAACCATTACGACTCGCGGCCCCTTTTATCCGCAACGACCTATGATGGATGTTCGACATTTAGAACTTGAGAGTTATAGAAAGTACGCTCTTCTGGATAAGGTGCGAGTATTGTTTTTCGCGGTCGTGGAGAATCCTGAATTTCACGTTCGACGTGTGCTTATGTAGTGTGTGAATATTAACCGTATATGTGGTAGAATAATGATAATAATAGCTATACTTTCAGCAAAGGATTATTTGTGTTCATCGAAAGATACTCATGGCTAGAGTGCTATATAGCGATTCATAGATGCCTTACTGAAACACGGCAGTCTTAAAAATAATTTCACAACAATCTTCTGTATGCCTATAAGTAAATTGAAGTTACAACGACGAGCGAAAAATCGTAATGCTCGAGATAAAGGTGCGTGGGTGCGAAACTCGCGAATGAGATTTAGTGATCCTCGGGTCTCCGAAACCTCGGAAGGTACTTTGCATGCACCGATACGCTTCCTGCCGTGGCAACCAAGCGTCGCAGCGTTTTCTCGGCGCGACAGCTTTACGGTTTCGTTCGCGAAAATAATTTCATCAGAAGTACGGCAGCGGCCATGCTTCCACGCTGACGCAGGCGCGCCGGTCTGCCGGCTTAATTGCAGCCCCCTTTGTTTCTTCAATTACGCGTCTAGACGCGCGAATCGGCCGCGAAAGGGGGAGGACAAAGAGTGCGAGCGCGAACCGGAAAGAAACTCGAAGGGGGCGGGAGGCAAGAGTGATGGCAGCTAGGAATTTTTATGAAATGATTTCTGCCGGCGTCGTCCTTTTTGCGCTCGTCTCCTTCGCGATGCGGAGAACGAGGCTGAAGCAATGTACGGATATAGCACGATTCGCGACATTGGTTAAGATACTTTGATTTTTTTCATGGGTTAATACGTAGCACTGACATATTTCTTTTATCAATTTTCCTGAGGTTTGGAAGTTTTCGCTAAACAAATTTGATACGCTGTCGTGTGGGTATTTTAATGATTAATCATTGAGGTGCTGTCCGTTAATATACCCGATATTTATCTTCGATGTTTTGTTCTGTGCGAGACTTGCGGTCGGTATTCGCAATTTGTGTTTGTGGTTAACGTTAAGATTTCTTCTTTTACTTTCTAAATCTACTTTTGATCGGGAAGAAACTAAGATTTGTGATAAAAAGAATTCTTTCTTCATCGCACGCGCAAAATTATATCTAAGTAGTATGTATGAAATATATTACAAGGTATAGTAATAATCCTCAAGGCAATTACAGTTTTTCGATTGAATAGCAAGTCATAAATGTGTGTGTAATCATTTATTACAGTTTCAGCGACAAAATTGTCTCGAAATCATTTTTTTATAAAAAAAAAAAGTTCGCTGCGGACAGGATTCGAACCTGTGCGGGTAAAACCCAATGGATTTCAAGTCCATCTCCTTAACCGCTCGGACACCGCAGCTGTTCGTATAGTGGTCTAACTGGTAGTATTTGTTCTGAGGCTTCGAGTATATTAATTTAATAGTTATAATATAGTACAATTGACATTACTTCGTCAAAATTATTTATCATAAATATTTGGATTTAATCGTAGATTGAAATAGCGCGTGAATTTTTGTATATCGTAAAATAATCGACGATCATTTTCTTGTTGACGATTGATATCGGAATATCCATTATCTAAAATATCTTGGTCAAATCTGTTATAGCTCATCTCTACTTACTTTCATATATCAGCTCATAATCACATTTGCGAAATATTTTGTTTCTCAGCTATTTACCAACATTATGACAGCTTAAAAGAGTATTTAGCAAGTTTATCCTTCAAGCCTCTGAAAATAAACATTAACCAGGCGCTCGATTTATAATAATTGCCCTCATTTGTCTGAAATAACGTCTGGCGTGCGATCGATCTGATCATCGCGCTCGTTTTACCACGAGACGAGGTTTTATTAGATACCAACTCTATTGGCAATTCCTGCATAGTAAGCATCCATGCAATACGCGTGCTCGCGCTAAGCTGAAACTTATTAATGACTCTGGCGATATTATCGTCGATAGCGCACAATTCCCGTCGTTATTAGTATACAGAAAAACGTGTTCGTCTTATCTAAAGTGAAACACGAGCTAATCAATTTCGCACCTTATCAACCGTTCACGCCACGCTGTTGTATTATCTCTTACGTTGCAACATAGACAGGAGTAACCTACGAGCAATTTTCACGTTTCCGTCCACCTTTCTTCATATCACATTACCCGCAGTGCTCGTGTTTTCCCAATCGACTTATTATATCCTGCTTAACAGTACAAAATTAAAATGGATAATCAGTATAAAACACTACGTGGTCGAATAAAAATGATAGAGAGAACAATAATGCACCGACGAAAAGCGCTATTCGATCGCACAGTCGACGAAAAGCTGGAATTCAAAGTGTTAATTAGCCCTCGTTCGATAGAGGACCGCGGTTTTCTTTCACGGCGGTGCCGGTACTTAGGTAAGAATTTCAATTACCCGGGGAAACGATCGAACTAAGACAATTACAGAGAGCCGGCAAATAGGGTCGCACTTCCGGGTTTTAACGAATGAACCGGGGATTAATTAGAATCGCCTTTCTTTCGCCGAGCCAAGAATCGAGGCCCGTATACGCGGCCGCATTAACGATAATTGAGCCATCGTACGGTTATTTAATTGCAATCGTTAGGAAGAACGATATCGGCGACGCATGCGCGTTTCTGCGCCTTGAGGTGCTTCATTACCGACCCTTCGGTCGATAAAGCATCCGATTAATAATCGGTATTAAACACCCAATGATTCGCGTTAATAGCGTGGAAGAAGGATATCTATTAAATTCAACGAGGTTTCGAGCGATCGCTCATAATTATCATTGGTTCGTGGCTACAACTTCCGGTTTGTGCGAGCAGGAACGATCATATTTCTGTTGAGAGATCGTAAGGCTGTCATAAGGGCTATGCTAAAAACTGATCGTTTAACATCAGTTTTCTTGTTTACTCGATCGGTGGCTCGGTCACGAATTATTCGAGGATGTGCATTTCGTGCTGATGAACAATGTGTACGAGTTTCATTTCATTATGTATCTTGTATTGGCACGAATCGTGTAATTTCGAATTTGGCACAAATCACGTTAAAAAGGAACCGAGAAGCGATTACTTTTATACTCGATTCGCAATAATTCATGCGCTGTCACGGCCAAACTAATACGATCGGTCAAAATACAAGTATACCATTAATTAAGCTACAAGAATTAATTAAGATATACGATTAATTAAATGGCAGCGATAATCGTAGTCAATTATGAATCATAATTGCGCAGACTGTCCTGGCAAAAGTCGACGATTTTCATCTTCGCCTTGATTTCGTCCTGCGTTCTTATTATTGCTTAATTAAGACGAACTCGGCGAAAGGTCGGAGTTAACGTATTCGTTTGCTTTTTTTGTTCGTTTTCGAGCGCATTGTGGTTGGATTCAGAGCAGCATTATCCGTTTCTTTCGCCTGAATCGGGTATTCAGTTTTCCAGGGTGTCGTTCACATTGCGTGCACGGAATGATTCTAAGGGGGGGAGAAAAAAATTGCCGAGCATATACCGCGCACCGAGCCTACGGGAAATGATGATTCAATTATATCTCTATATCTATATTAAGCATATCAGAAAAACAATGTGTGCGATGCGTGTCTTATATATCAGAACGATTGTCTCGTCTTAAAAAATAATCTTGCGTACATTTATCATTTTCTTCCAACCATGTCGTTCGTATTTCTACTCGCGTCTGTAGTATTAATTTCATCGAAATCAAGTGTACCGTGATTTTTGAGATTTTTTTCCATATTACCTTTCTCCTCTTTTTCATCAAGGACATATTTAATACACCCAAACATGTCTGGGAAATGGCTGATGGATTTAGTGTTAAAACAGTTTTCCTTACGACCGTGTTGTCCGCTTATCCTCGATGTCCAGACGGAAAATCAGCATCGACGATCGAAGGTACGACTGCGATCGTATCGGGGCTGCTAATTTGCATGTTTCGAGGATCGACACGACTTTCGACACCCCTTTTTTTCGGAAATCAAGCTCGAGGATCCGAGGAAATTCCGCCTCTGGCTGTGACCTCCTCAGCATCTGGGAATTCGACGGGCCAGGGCCAGTTCCCCGAGGGATAAGGCACGGAATACCAACGGTTTTCGCGGATCATTTTTCACCGGCATAATCGCTCCTCTCATCTCAGAGCTCGTGACATTGCACTAGCTGACAGTGACGAATCGACAGTTCTGAAGTCAACCTTTGTGTCATTGGCCACTGCCAGTGTCTCCTGCCCATGTCTCGTGACTAATGAAAACGTCGCGTCACCATAAATCGAATAAAAGGAATATCATTTTGTTGGATTCCGCCGATCACGTTCGGCCCTCGTAATAAGTGTTTACGATGAAACACCGATGCCGCCGCTTTTATGAACTCCACGGTGACGAACCTTATATCGCAAGATGGCTCCATTATATTTAATCGATTTTACGGATGGAATTGCATCCGCCTTCAATGTTAAAGGTATGGGATAACTGATCGATATGACGTTAAGCGATTGTTAATTATTTGGTATAGCTCGATACAGTATAAATCACTTAAATATATGTCGGGAGGCATGTATTAATTTTCCTATTATACACAGCGGTTAAGAAGTTGCATTGCTTAAGAGAGTGTCGTGATTAATTCGATTTAAATGCTGGGTGATTCTTATCACCGTGGATGCGCACAGTTCCCGAGGAAGATACAGAGATAAACTGAGAAAAAGCACGGCTTCGTTTTATTTATACCGCGCGAGGATAGCGTATCAAATATCGTCGTTAAGATCAGAATTCTCGGTTGCGTAAAGGGCAAACATTGGAACCGAAGAAAGTCCGCTTGTTTTCTCACGGAACATCGAAAACAGTCGGGAGATCGCGTCTTTCATTAAAGCGCGTATGCGAAGATCTATATTAAGCGTTCTTCGTCAAACCTCAATCACTCACTTAACGAGCCCGTGAAATAAAGCCTGGCAATGCCGTTGTTCAAACTCCTTATTGACTCGCGATAAAACAAATTCGTGGACGCTAAAAATGGCCTCTCGCGCGAAAGAATTATGCCGGATCGTAAATAAGCGTTTCTCGTACGTTGAACATTCGCGTGCGTAATATGACGATCGAATTGCGTCAAACCATCCGTTAAGGCACACATCGTCGGTCTTCGGTATCGAGCTTTTTTTACAATAATATTTGACTTCCATCTAGAATAACCCAAATCCTAAAAACCGCCAATCTTCCAAACGTCTTTTTTAAATCTACCAAATACTTCCACCGTATCGATAGTCCGCGCTGAACAACCGTCTTACAACATTCGACACACCGAGATGCCCCAATATTCATGATCCAATGATCCAAGTCAAAACATTCCACCGCATCGCGGCACGTCGGCTATGATTGATAATTTCTTGAAATACCCGTTTGGGTCGCGACGCGATTCATATGCGCCAGCGATTTTTCCGGCGCGCTTATCCGGCGTAAGGCCGCGGTATCGAAGCGTCGCTAATCGAGGAGAAATGAAATTCCCGAGGCACTCGAGCGAGTCAAAGTCAAGATCGTCGGTCGATATGGAATCCACGAAACGGTCGGTCGCGAAGGCCGTATTCGAGCGGCTGGCTCGAGTGACGGGTGAAGGGCCGCTGTTTTTCTCCGGCGGCGCAACTTCCATTTGCGCAATGGCCGAAGTACGGATAACGACGCCGTTCGTTTCTCCCCGTAATTAAGAATCTCCCCGTAATGAAGAAGCTCCTCGATCGCCGCCGCATCCGCGCTCCGTTGCGCGTCCGCTCGGCTACTTTGCGACGTTTAACCACTTGTCCGACGTGCTAGACTCGTCGAGACGTGCGCGCTCTATTTTTGGCAGCGTCGGGTGTACCGGTTCGAGTAAATCTATCGCCTTCCTCGAAGCTTAACACACCCCTGAACACTTCGAACACGATGCTCGTGTTTTGCCAAACACGATTTTCGACGGGAAGAAGAGTGGGTATACGTTGTCTATTAAATCGTTCAGATAGCCATACGTTGTACTCTGTAATCATATTCGTTCAGGAAATGCATCGATCGATTCTTGTCCCTCATTGAACAAGCATCGGGATTAATATTCTTGGCTCTGATATATTCTTGAATTAGTTGTCTTTATATTCTATGTAAGTACCGTTGGATAATGTTATTTTGGGGAATATACATATATATTACGATCGACGAAATGGTAAAACTTGTTTGTAGGTATTGTCTAATATCGAGGAGTTGAAAAATGTAAAACAAAGGATGGGGAATAATTCGTCGGTGAGGTGGTTAAGACGAACAAGCGGCCATTGCCCCGTCGTATTCCTGTTTGCATAGCCGCTCGAAAGGTCACGCCGACGTCAGTGGATTTTTGGACGCAATAAGTGCGCCGAAAAATTCCGGCGCGCGCGGGACGTGGAAATAAGCGACTGGCCAGACGCAGAGAGCGACGTCGATAGAAGGTTAAACGCTTTTTGCGCGTTTCGCGAGTTTGAGAAATGCGCGCCTCGCGCTAGATCGATCATCCTCGACACCTTTCACGATTCTTGCGTGCGAGCGCTTTTGTCTTCGATAGATAGCGAAATATCAGATGCACCGGTATTAAGTGAGCGTTAAGATACAAATGCGTCGATAAGGAACATTTGTCGCGAACTTAATTTTTTTTTCGTTCGGTTGGTACGACATCCGTCAAACATATTCAATATACATCGAGTCATTGAGCAAGCAACATTATATTTTTTCATCGTGCTAAAAATGTCGAATTTTTTTATCAGAAAGCGATGATTTGCGGAAAGCATTAATTTTTTGTTTTCATTTGAAGAAAAGTGCTGCAGACTCGCATCCAATGCTCGTCGAGGCATACGGTGATCATGCTCTATCAGAAGCAACACGATATCTTGCTCAATGGATCCAATGTTAATTTCCAAAATACGAGTGAGAAACGAACGATGCGATAGTTCGAGCGCCTCGACAGTACCAATCTAAATCTAAATCGAGAGAAGCACGAAGGTCCTCTCGTTGGACCGTCGATCGATGATTTCGGCGGTGATGCATCAATTTCTTAGACCCGGCGCCGCGCCTCTTTGGGCGAATTTTTGCGCCGTCGGCGCCGCAGGTGGAATGCACCTGCTCTGGCGGGGTTCAAAGGTTAAGTAGAAAATGTCGTACAGAGGAATACCGAGGAGGCGAAGGAAGATAGCCTGGCGACGAGGGCCGCGGGCATCACGAGCCGGGGCTACCGCGGCAGAAGCTAAGCGCATATTAAAGAGGCTCGTAAAATTATAAGCATTCCGCGGGATCCGGTAATACGTCGACGCTCTCGGTGCCTTTCAATGTTGCCCCCGGCCCCTCGACGCGCGGTGGAAAAAGTCTTGCATCTAGCTGGAGGAAACTATCGTCGAATAAGCTACGATCTCTCGATACACGATCGATCATAAGGTTCGATTATATCCATCTGGAATGAAATCGCGAGAAAACCTCGTCATTCCTGATTACCACGAGGTACGCGAAATCGTTTTCATGAGGTACACGATTACTCTGCGCGGCCTTAATTTTCGAAGGTTGCAAACCGATTAACTCTTTAGGGCACGGTGGGATCGAAAGTGTCCCACCTTTTCGCTGTATTTCACGGCATGGTGGGACATTTTTAGTCCTACCTCGAAATCTTGCAGTAGCCACACGTGCATAGGTTTATATTTCGTCCTATTTTAGTAAAGCAGTTGGTAATATCTTCGAACAATGTTACAAATGTATTTCTTGTATTGGCAAAATTCAACATGCAATTACCGATTGACCAAAAAATCTACCAATTTTGTTTCATTTAAAACCCGATCAAATTCCCGTGCAACGTGAGTCTATTTTTGATCTGAAATCCTGTGCTTCAAAGAGTTAAACGTGTTTTGGAACAAGACAGGGTGCTGCTTATCTTTTTGCTCGAAATATTTGATAATAATCGTCGATCACTCAACGATTATTAAATCATCGTCATAATCATTCACCGCTCGTCAAGACGAGGCCTAACGGTCGTTACGTATTTTGAAAGGATCGAGGGATATTATTCGTGTCCAGTTGGAATTATAATTTTCAGTACCGCCCGTCGCGCAGCCTCCGCCTCGGCGTAGGCGCAATCTCTCGGTGGGCGTAATTTATATTAAGGATGCCAGCCGAATGGCGGCCCTTTGAAGATCCTCGATACCGTGCTGTCGCGGAAACGTGGTGAGAATACTCTCGTCATTCGGTGGATCGCGGGAGCCTTGTCTCTGCCTCCGGCGATCGTCTCGGATGCGAGCATTCCGCCTCGGTGCGGGACGGCATTAGAATTGAATCGAGCGAGGTTTTCCACCGGCTACCAGTTTCCAATGAGCCGAACGCCGCTCGTGCCGCCAACGAGGCGCCTCTCGCTTCCTTTCTCGCGTATACGGATTGTCCTCCTATAACGCGCTCTATCGGGAACACGGTTTCGATCGACGTGACGGGAAAAAAAGCGCGGGAATGCTTGCGTCATACGCGGGTTAAGACGCGGAGATATGAAAGAATTGTAGCGATTCTCGCGGACGTGGAACGATGACGGATTTTCGTTCGTATGCTTTATAAGGGAGTGTTGTCTTTTTCTTTATTGAGCAAATGAGGATGAAGAAGGAGGTTTTTTGGAGGTATTAGGCTGGTCTTTTCTGCTGGTTTTTTTCCCAAATTCGAGGCTTCATCGTAAAATACTGGTTGTACGTTTATGATTCAAAGTAATGTCCAGCGTTGCCCACGGTGGAAACGAAGTTGTATACCTGATACAAGATACCTACGCGTATTTGAGAGTTGGTACGATTTTTTAATCCGTCGAGGAGTATTGTTATCGACACATTTACATATATTATCGACTCGACTAATAACGATGCTTGGAGCCAAAGGCGTGCGAAGCGTATGAAATTGGCGAGAACGTATCGCCATCGCGATGTATACCTCGTAGGCTTTAGACGGAAAGAAATCGCTTTGCCGGCGCCAATGCGCGTTCGTCCGGCTTTCCTGAAAGTCCCTCAACGGCTGGACGTGATTTCTGTCCGTGAAAATTAATTGCCGCTTCTCACACGCGTCGAAGGAGTGGAAACCGCCCGGATGATTCCCAGAATCGCGGAAGCCACGCGACTGTTCTTCGAGTTAAACTGGTTTATTGTTATATACGATCGCAGGCCGGACGCCATTAATCGCGATGGGCGACTATCGTGGCAGCTGCTCACTTGCATTTCATCCACCAAAGGTGGCCACAGACGAGTTTCCACGGAGGTCCGCTTCGAATCGCGCCACGAGCTCCTCGCTTTTCCTCGATCGCCGACGCGTCCAGCGGAAATCGATATTATATATACCTCGATTTAATAGATACATTTGGTAGATTTAGCGAAGCACGCTCGCGTCTACGCGCGTGTTCCTTCCTCGTGTTTTTATTTCTCACGGGCATCGCAAAATATCCACTCCGATCCTCGTCTTTGCCAACGATCGTGGACACTTTAGCACGATAAGTGCTGCAATAATCGGAGGGAATATACATACCTATGCTCCTTTAGAACTAGGAACTGCCTGGGTAATAATAATAAATTCGAGATGACGTTAATCGCGGCCAATAATATAAATATAAATCCGAGGAAGTACTTTGCGAGTATTTTTCCGCGTGCATACCCGATAAGCTCGAAGCACGATTAAAAGTGGTCGTGTTTTTTAAGTTTTCACTGGCGAGTTCTTTAAGCGGTACGACACGTCGCCGAGTTGGTCGTCCCCGTACGCAATTGTGGATAATTCGGTACAAAACTACCTTGATCTTTACCGGCGTCGCTTGCATATCTCAGTGTCTTCGATAATTCCCCGTAGTCGGCCTTTATCGAATACCTCGCGGCCATCGAGCTATCCTGAATTATCTTCTAACGCTGTCAGCACATATATCTCTTGCCGAGAACATCGAACGTCACCGACAGTGACCGATGCCTACCAACTTGGCCGACGTTACCTTTCTCGATCTCACCGCCATAATTCCATAGGATTCCGCGTCGCATTATCGCACCGCGAAGCTTAATTATCGACATAACTTTTAATGGCACAGACGCGGCATCTCGCGATCCTCGATATTGTAATCGCCGATGTAAAACGACCCGGGCAAATGAGCGAAGCGCGGATTTCATCCTCGCACGAAACTTCGGATATTAATACTAGATCTGGGTTGCGCATTCCAGCAAGCTCCGCTTCGAACGGACTACTGGATCCAAATTCATCCATCGCAATGGCTCCCCATCGATCGAACACTCAAATTCACGGTTTACGATCATCTCCAATTCACGGATTACAGCGAACGATCATCCCACGGATCGCCATCGATCCAAAGGCACGAGTCCTAAAAGACTCACCATCCAGGAATCGCCGTGGATCCAAATTCGCGGATCGCGATGAACGATCATGTTCCTGGCTCGCGACGGATCCAGATTCCAGGATCCCAATGGGCGATACTTCCCGCGGGGGATCCCGAAGAACTGCTAAGCGCGGTTGGGTAAAAGTAACACGTCAGCCGGGAAGGCAGGGGGCGCGCACGACAGGACGGATTGTACCGGCATTGTTGGGATGTGCGACAATTATCGGTGCGGCGTTGCCATATCTCACGCATGCCACCGTAGATGCGCCGTCGGCGAGACGGGCCCGCTCGTACGTACGTTTCCACACATTCTCAAGGCGGGCCCCGCGCTGCGCTCGCCAAGGTGTGCTGCAACGTTGCATTCCTCGGCGCTGTTCCGTTTTTAGTCTAGAGGGGCACCATTCTTTGCGACACGCGCTAAAAGGGCCACGCTCCGTACCGGCTCCGGGCGCACCTCTGTTTTCTGTGCCTCGCATTCCGATCGCGGGTACCCCCTCCCCTCCCCCCTCTGCTCCCCCTCGTTTCGTCGATACCGACGATTAATTCTGCACCGGGGCTTTTGAATATCACGAGGGGGGAGGGGGAGGGGGGGGGACATCGTCGCCGCGTTGTTTTTGGTTGGAACATTAGAGCGAAATGACTGCCCTTGGATCGGATGCCGATTTGATCTTATTAGAAATCCCTTCGTGTCATCTCGTATTCGATGACGTTTCTCGAGATTGGATCTTGGCTCGATCGGAGGGATATGCTCGTTTGGTCGATGGCGAGGATTAATTGCCCGCGGAGAATTTTGGTTATGGTGAAGGAGGTTGGTGCTACATTCTTTTTTTCAATTTAATCAGCAAAGATCGATACGCGGAGATGGATATTGCGGGAACTCGAAGGAAATATTTCGTAGCTACGTTTATACATACCTTGGGGAAATATTTGTCGACTGGATTAGTGAGAAGTTTGTTAAAAAATACACGCGGAAATGCGAGCGGACGATCTACTTCTCCTATATCCCATCATAATTCGTATATCGAAGCCCTAACGACGCGTACCTTAATGCCTCCCTATCATCCAGCCAC
Organism: Ampulex compressa; assembly: GCA_038496175.1. Lineage (NCBI taxonomy): Eukaryota > Metazoa > Arthropoda > Insecta > Hymenoptera > Ampulicidae > Ampulex > Ampulex compressa. The sequence goes on from JBCFXI010000161.1 coordinate 105,585, forward strand.
ACTTCCTCGCACGAGGAATGGCCATTAAATAAAATCGCGCGATTTCAGCGGAATATTAGCCAGCGATCGGCCGTAGCTCGTTTCGCCCTCTCGAGATTGCGTTTTCGATTAAAAAGACGCAACTTCCAGATGCCGGGTAATAAGAGTCCTCGCTGCATCGAGACGAAGTCCATAGACGTCCTCGATATTCCCGCATTCGAGAGCAATGCGATACGAGGGATGAGAAAAAAAGCACTGTTAACGCTCTAACGTGCCGGATAGAGAGGTCTGGCGGTTATGCGAGAAAAGTGAGCTTGGGTCCGTTGGCAGTAGCCTCGTTCAATATTAATCGAATCACGGCCTCTGCGCAAAGGTTCGCATTCTCGGAGGTAATCTGGTCGGTCTTCGCGACTAACGGCTGGCACTTAAATGCCCTCGCCACGGCCGCGGATCATTTTTGCAACGACTCGCCTTCGTTAACAACTCCGTCGACTTTGTTTCCGGCGCGGCCGACCCGGCGAATCGATCTTGCCGATTTTCTTCCCTCGAACCTGCGCTCACCGCATTTCTCTGCTTTTTACGCCCAAGTATGAGAACTCCGAGGAATTTTTTAAATGTCCCTCGCGAAGAGCGGAGACGCGACTGGCGTCGAGGAAGGTTTCGATTAAAGCGCTTCTCGCTCGGATTTATATCGAGCGATTCGTAAAAAGAAGGCGCGTGAGATAATGGACATCGAAGAATTTGCGAAAGGGTATGCGCAAGAAAGTGTCTTACGGAGTGGGAAATTGCCTCCGTAAAGACGGACGGATAATCATAGCGCAAGATTCTTCATTTTGTCAAATATATTTAAGCTTTCGATATTGAAGATCGATTTCTATGGGGAAAAAATGTGATCGCGAGAATTTTAACACCTCGATTTTAACACCAGCACCACTAAACCGATCTAAATAACCGGTCGATCATTACTTTAAAAAGTTTCCTTATTTTCATAACGACGTTTTTCCTGATTTTCCACCATTTCACCATTCCTAAATCAACACCATCGAAAAAAACCAGCGGAAGCAAAATTTTGCACCCAATACACCCTACTTGAGTTTCCAAAAATTGGCCAGAGGCCTTGCTGTTAACGTATTTTGGTCAGTGGGCGGGAGGGGGGAGGGTAGACTCGTTCCAAAGGGGTTAAACTCGCTGCCCTCGAGAGTTCACCCGGAAGAGAGCGAGGCGTGCATTCTTCATCGACGCGGCCCGACAACAACGCGCCTGATTTTTCCAAGCGTAACAGAATCGCCGGTGCGGTGGCAAAATAAAGAACTCGCGATCCCCGCAGAAAAGCACGCGCGTCGGCCCGTTTAAACCGGCGAAGGACATACGTCGAATTCCTAGAGTAGTTCGGCCGCTGTTCGATGCAACGTAACGTCACGGAGGAATGCATATATCGCGCACGGTCATAAGGAAATGAAAGGTTTAGCGTGTTGCCGGGTAATTAGCGCGCGGTTTTGCGAAATTTCCATTGGCCATCCGAAGGATGCGCGGCAGCCGAGGCGCGTTGGAAAATCGCTCGTCGCGTATCCGACGTTCCTTCGACCCACGAATCGTTTTCTTCGAGCCCCCCCTCGTCGACGATCGTCGCAGCTCGTTGCTTCCTTAACACTGTACTCGCTGGCCACTTTTGACACGTATGCAGGTATATTAATACTATTCCTACCAGCCATTTTCAAGTCAAATTTAAGTGTACCAAATATATCCTTAAAGAAAAAGAGGACGAAGGAAAAATATCGATAGATTAATTCATCGATCCGTACGCTGCGAGAAAATCATGAAAAATTTCAGAAGTGACCGTGTCTCAAATTTCTACGATTTTTCAAAGAAATCACTGACCGGTCATTTGACTGGTCGTGGTAGGAATAGTGTTAAGTACTGATATCCCAAAGAAAAAGAGGTCAAAAGAAAAGCGTGGATGGATCGATATATCGATTCATGCGCTGTAGAATAATCGTAGAGGAATAAGTTTTAAACGATCAGTTTTTTTTAATACATTTTTGCCTTGGTTATTAAATCTATATGAGAGGCAACGCACAGTGTTGAATATCGAGACTTTCTCGATTTATGTATTTTTTTCTCGCAAGACTTTCGAGCGGTCGTAAAGGTACGTTTAAAGTCCTGGGGAAGAATACGGGTTTGGCCGTAAAACTTTTTCGACAGTTTTGGGATTCGAAGTTGGAAGTCTCGCCGTTACGAATTAAAGTATAAAACGTATTTTACCTTTTGCAACCTTCCCGAGATTATACGCTCGAGAAGAAAATGCATTTTCCCTGTTCGACCGAGCTCGTCTCCTAAATTCGGGACGTCGAATCCGTTACGCCCGAGGCGTGACCCGAGAGCGTAAAAATTCAACGATTCCGCCTTTGGCTCTTCAACGCCAGTGCTTTCGAAACCTCCGGCCTTCCGCCAATTATCCCCAAGATCTTTCCGATAAAAAACAATTTGGAGTATACCTACCCGGTTGAAAAATTAAATCGGATCACCTTCATATCCCAACGGATAAGATCCTGGCGGAAACACCTGTACGCAATCGGCGAAACTTTCTCCTGGAACGAAGACAACTTAGAGCGCATCGAACGCATCCGCGAAAATGCGATAATTTCGGATACTCGGTATAGGAGAAGTCTTTGCTTCATAGAGATGCAGGAATGTCCCTCGAGGAGCAAATCTCGGATTAATATCGCACAGATCATCGTCCAGTTACACGTCATAGGTGCGCTCGACGGCATTTCCAGGTAGAAAGCTATCCGCGGACAGCTGTACGGTGCGAGAGAAAAACAAGTTCTCGATAAAGTTCATTAAGTTATGCATGTCGGTTAGCTGCCACCGCATTACAGCGCGGACGTAAAGAGCGGGTTTTTATTGGACAACTATTGGCCGGCGCGAACTTTCAATAAGCCGGGAAGGTACATAGTAATAAGTTCGTAATGGTCTCGGCCGGGAGCGGCTGTGAGCATAACCTTTACTACGGACGCTGCGGTAGGTAGCCCAAGTTATTGGTCACCGTATCGGATCGGGCCTGATAACAGTCACTAAAGGTGGTCGTCTCCGTATCTCGATACGTCGCTCTTCTCGGACCTCGGTCCGTCTATCGGGGACCCTCCGAAGGATCCTCCATCCGACTGGATCCTTACAAATTTTTGCCTCGTGTCGCTTCCGATCCCGATGATGATGTAAACGTGATCGAAGATGTTCGCGATATTTTCTTTACTTGTAAAGTGTACTTGTAAAGTGTACTAGAGTTGTGTGTAATCGTTACATACGCGAGACGTTGTTATCGTATAAAGTTATATCTTCGAAATTCCTTGCTTTTATCTTTTGATTTCAATAGTATTATAAACCTGATTGAATGTACCAGGGAAAAAAAACTTTATAAATATCTCAGTTATATACGCAAAATTTGACGTTGTCAGAGTTACGCTTGAACTCGGATGTTCTCGTTAAAGCACTGTCCTATGTGGAATATATACCTACCAATTACCTGTACGAACGTAACTTTGTTTAAGGCACTTAGATAACCGTGCACGGTCTTTGCGACGACGGACTTAGTTACCGTAGGAATCGCGAGTCGTTGATCACCGTATCGAATCGGCTTTGATAAAATGGACTAAAGGCGGTCGCGTCATTATCTCGTACCCTCGGTCTTCTTGCTCTTCCATTGCAAAGCTGCTCGTGTAATCATTGCCTCGGTACACGAGATACTATAAAATTCTCCTTCGTTCGGTACGTTCTTCTTTATATACTTCATCCTTACACGTTTACAAAAATATTTAAATAAAATTCTCCTTCATTCGTTACTTTTTTTTTTCATATACTCCATCCTTACACGTTTACAAAAATCTTACGTGTAATTTATAGGCTCTTATATACCACGCATTTATTCTCTCACGAGAACCAATATTATCTTAATCGGTCTCAATTCACGAGTAACCGTTTGAGGCATATGACAAAAAGAAAGAAATCCGCTATCGAGAAATAAATAACAAACCCATCGGGAAAAAGTTGTCGTTATACGCGGACAATTGCACGCGCCGCTTTTACCGCAAATATACCTGGCCGATCGAGCAAGTCGGCTACGCCACTGTATCCGCCTGTACGCTTGCATTTATATCGCCGGACGGTGGTATTAGTCAGGTGTATCTAACTCGCACGTATGCCGAACCACATTAAGCGGATACCAACACGATTCTTTCACGGTGGAATACCTTTATCAGCGGGTGGCGAGGCGTTTATTCATTTGTCGACGTCCAATAGCACTTAAGGTTTACCGTAAAACTGTCCGCCGCGAGAGCAGTTAATACCCGCGGCACGGTGCGATTCAACGTTGGGGTTGCAATTCCAGACATTGTAAACATTGCGTAAAGGCGAGCTTCAGCTTTGATTATCTCCCATGGATCTAGGGTTCGGACTTTGGATGCCCGACAGGGGGAAACTTGTTGCGTTCGAATCGCGGAAGTTTGCACGCGGCGTTATATCTCAGGATTCTAAACGGGAGACGCGCCATTCGTACTGGACAAACTTTTGTTTTACCCGTTCGGATTGTGCACGGTTCACGAAGAGTCGTGGTTAACCGTTTTAGTGGCACGCAGCGCGATCGCGCTCTTCGCGTACCGTGGTGAAGCGCGTCGCGATGTTTGGTCACGATCGTCGATTCGCAACGCGCTCGCTTCCGAATGTATCTTGTTGCGAGGCTGTTAGAGTTTCCTCTCGTAATTACTAATTTTTTTCTCAAATAATCGTAAAGAACCTACGTAATTATCGGTCTTTCTTTAACACATTGGATCCCAAGGTTTATTTTTAACGATATTTCGAGGAAAAAAAAGAGCAGCGCGCCCGAGTCGATCGACATTATTCGCGAATGAATGAAGGAAGCGCTATCGCTCTTCGTGGCATATTACGACACGGATTTCTAAAAACCCCTGGCACTAAAACGCTTAACGATTATTTGACGGCAAGAAATCGTGATTCTCGCGTGTCCATAGCTCAAAGCGCAGAATAAATCAGGAGTGCGAGGTTCCGACTCGTATAGCATCGATCTTATCTCATCGATCCGGATCATTAGTCTAAAATATTTGCTCTTTATTATTTCATTATCACCCACATTTTACAATAAAGAGAGAGAGAGGGAGAGAGATTCAGAAAGCGTGCTGAAGCCTTTACCACGCCTAACGAGCAGAACCACCAATTTGTATCATACGCTCGCTATGAAGATCTCCATTCTATCCACATCGTAGAAGTCGTCGAAGCAAGCTCTCGGTAGGTTTCACGATTACGGTGTTCCCATTCTTGGACGAAAGCCGAGAACAAACCGGGAGTATTTCCGGTACAAGCTTCCGACTCGTATAGCATGGATCTTATCTTCTCGATCCAGATTCGGCCGGGAGGTTCGGAGTTCTAATTGAGACCGTCGGCCAGGTTGGCGCCAGGCCTCAAAGGAACGTCCCCCTTGACGCGATAACCCGGCCCCGCGCCACCGGATCGGCTAATTAATTATCCCCGCGGTCGCGTTAGGTGAGAATATGATAAAAATGACGCGCGCCACGGCCGTGACTTTGCCACGCCAACTGGAATCCCGCTCTATTTATCGGCCGCTCCGATTATGTGCCGCCGGGAAAATTCATGGCGCCGCTTTTGGCCGGGCGGAAAAATGAGGCGAGCGGACGAACGGAATGCCGTGGTCGTCCATTTTTCTCTGCCCCCTGAGTTTTCTGCGGATCCTCCTTCACGCGCGTGATCAACACTTTGCGCTGTCTAGGAGCTTTATCCTGTTTTATAGACACGTGTACTCCTAATCTTTTACTCGTTTTGAGATTCATTCTGGATGAGTAAATGATTTATGTCGTTTTAGCGTGCATCCCGTTCACGCATTTTTTAAAAATTTGTATTTTATTATAGCTCAATTCTCCGTCTAGTTTTATCGAGCTGGAAATTTAGTCGACCATTCTTATTTATTATGTATTGCTTTTTTAATTTTTATATTTTTATACATATTTATTCTATATTATATTTTATATGATTTTAAATTTATTATGTATGGAATAGTGGTCATTTCTGACCACTGTTGCGCGACTCGATAATTAAAATGAACGCTGAATTCTAAATTTGAAGTTTAGAACAACGGCTTGGCCGTCGATCGCCAATGCGAGCGATCGATGCACAGCACGTTTGTCTATAGGCCACGCGTTCGTGGAAGGATCGCGATAGTTATCGGGGCCATTACCGTTCTCGCTGATATTAATACGCCATGGTGGCCCCTCAAAAATACCTGCCGTATCGCGGCTCGCGATGGATCGCAGCCGAGAGTCGACATTACAGGGAATTCCTGGCAATGCCGATCTAGATTGCGGGCCTTCGGCCCCTCGAGCTCGTGCCGCAGGTTCGACTCTTACCTTCGTACATAAGCGGGCTTTACAAAACGTTTAATGTACGATACACGAATGCCAGGTAGGATGCGGTAAGCGTGCACGAAAAGGCCGACACCTTGCGTCATCTGCGCGGAAGACGTAACAAACGTCAAAACCTCGTATTTTATCTCTTACGCGAGATTTTATCGAGATCCAAAATTCTCGAGGATACATCGCACTGCACGTTTCGGATCGACTTATTTTTATCCTCCCGAGATGATTATCAGCTTGGTTTTACGTTATACGTGTAACGCACCAGGCGACAAGGATTAAAACGATCAAGAAATGGAGGTACAAGGAAGCGTACGACATATTTCGAGAATAATTTGTAATACATTTAACGCCAAACCTACATATTCACGTATACCACGTATATCCTTAAAGAAAAGCGCTATTAAGAAGAGACGTCGATAAATCGATACAACCATCCCTCCAACTTTACTCCAACCTTTAAAACCGCGGAAGAGCCGCTAATTCTCAACCACAATAATCCTCAGAGTTACATAGATCATACCCTAAACGATCGAACCTTCAGCATTCCCGCACTCGTTAAACTCCAAAATCCCCTCGGCTCCTCCGCGAATCGGCATTCTCCCGAGGCCAAAGGAGCGGGAATCGAAAGGGTGGAGACGATCTCGTTGTAATTTGTCGGTCGGACGGGGGATCGCTCCATCGTCCACCTGGCGAGTTTGCTAATGAACTAAACTTAACCAAAGGGAGCTCGTTCCGCGGCCCTTATCGATAGTCGTAATCCAGCCGAGATCCGTGCAGGGAGAGCGGAGAGTCGGACTCCTCTCATCTTCGTGGAAGATAGGAGAATCGTGTCGACGAATGGCCGTGTCCGGCAAACAAATTGCGAGATACCCCATAGCCGCATGGTAGCTTGTTACCAGCCGCCCGTCCCTCGGCCTCCTCCTCCTCCTCCTCGCTTCTCTTCCCTCCTCCTCCTCCATCCCTCTTTGCCGCCAGGCCGCCTCGCCACCCCGTCCCACCTGCCTCCACCTTTGGCGAACAGATTGACGAAGTTCCGTCCCGTCGAGTGACTTAAATTGATGTGGGAATCGGACTGGCCTACGGTAGCGGCGAAACGGCAGCCTCGTTTCGGATCGATGTGACCTGTCCGATTTTACACGCTTTACAGGGGATCGCAAGGCGTTATCGTTAACCCCTTGGCTACCGTGGGCGCCTAGAGGCGCTCAGGAATTTTGCGCTTTGGGATGTTAAGAGTGCCTACGGATGATTATTGTATTGCGCTGGTTTGAGATATCGAGGGTGATTAAAAAAGCGTTCGACGGGGTTTGAGTTTACGACATGGGTGGGTTTATGGGCGCACTGAACATCGTGTAGATAATTACTTTGAAGATTTACGTTGATGTTGCGTTTGTAATATTTATAGTAGGAGTTCGGTTTGGAACGGAAAGAAATGTATAATGTTTTAATGTAGTGAAACTTAGTTTACTTTGCAATTGAATGTATAGTAAGGCCCGCGCGTCTTGAAGTCTTGAAGTAACTCGTGCGGTGTCGTAAAAATGAGGCATCGAAAATGCATAGCCGCCGAATATCCTTTTCTCAAAGGGCATCAATAGACGTACAGTGCCGTAGATCTCAAAACCTAGAAGCGTCCAATTCTCCCATATTCCATTATACACCTGCTCGATTCATCCTGCAAAAACCTCTGATCTCCCTTCGCGCGATATTACGCGAGAATCCTTCCCTCGGTGCGTCCCGGAGTTAGGGCCGCAAGAATTTAAAAAAGACCTCGGATCGCAGAGGTCGAAGTCGGTAGCGGCGGGGGAGATTCGTGGATCCATAAGACAAAAGGGAAACGAATAAAGACGCGGCCTTAGGTTCGTGAAGTGACTCGACACCGGCACCGAAGGCGGGTCGGGGGGCGGCTTCTCGTCCAGGGGGGATGAAGAGGGGGGCAGAGGGGCGAGAGAGAGAGCTTTGGAATGCTTTGAAAGACCGCGAGCAGCTCTCGGCTAGAGCTCCTCGGCCGCGAGATGGCCAGGACCGTTTCGAGGGAAGCCTCCGAGGGAAGAGAAAAAGCAAAAGAGGCGGCAGGTCGGGGGAGAGGAGGGGGGAGGAGAAGGTGCGGAGGACGGAGGGGGGGAGGAGGAGGAGGAGGAGGAGGAGGGAGGAGGGCCCTTGGTGGACAGGCTTGCTTCGATTAATTACCACATTGTCGTCCGGCGAACGCTAGATGTTTCACCGCGGTAATCTATGGAAGCCCCGCCGGTCCTTGATTTAATCTCCTATATTTTGCCAAGGGGTAAACGATCACTCCTTGCCCGCGCTATCCTCCGCGGTAATTGAACCGGGGATAAGTAGCCATTACGGTCGCGCGCGGGTATCGAGCTTGGGGACTTCATTTTGTAATTAGCGATTTTTCTCCGGGGGCGCGGTACTCGGTAAGTACTGCGCTGCGCGCGGAATACGCGGGCCCTTTGTCCCGGCTATGGCGATACCTCGGTTTGAATTTTGCTCGCCCCTCCATTATTGTTGGCCGATTACCCGATGTACGAGCGCATTATTCCGGGATATAAGTCCCACTTGCTCTTTGCCCGGAATTTATGCGCGAATTCGATTAACCCATTACCGTTGGATTTATCTCTTTTCATTTTTGGTTTTAATATTTATTTTTTTTTCGTTCGAAAGAGTAATGACGTTTCCCACGTAAAGCTCAAAAATGTGAAATTAAACTTGTCTCGCCAAAAGTGGTAGCGTAACTGAGATTATTAGAAAATAAATTGATTAATATATGTTATGATATATAATTTATCAATATATATTATGTCACCCCACAGATAAGACACTTGAGTAGTTTAGAGCAATTTCCGAAAGCTCGTCGAAGAACCCATTGTTCCCCTTATCGAAGCTCATTGGTCCCCTCAGGAAACGCGCGTAGAACATATTTGGCGCTCAAGGCAGTAAAAAAGCAGCACGCCCCGGGCCGAATGTCCTTAGCGGTCGTCGTCGAGAATGAAAACGGGAAGAAAAAAGGAAGGAGGAGTGACTTAGCGGACACCCCGTAGGCCAGGGCTCTCGGGGATCTCGATGGTAGATCAGGAAGAGGGAGGCGGCCAAAAGAAGGAGCGTTCGAGTCGTTCCTCGCGGTGACAGGGAGGCTTTCGGCGTATATATATCGGGCCGGGCACGTACCCCGCCTAACCAATTACGTCCATACATCAGCGGTGGCTAGCGGCGCACGGAAATAAGCTGACTGTGATGTATGCACCGTGGAACAGTAGGCGGCGGTGGATGCAGCCCCCGCGACGCCCGATTTGGACTACGCCTCTCGGATCTTATCGTTACTCACTCCCGATTTACTCCCATTATCCGCCTTGATGTTTCGCGAAGTGCCGGACGACACCTTGCTCGTGAGTATACTCGTCTCGAGTATCTTGAAGGACGCTGCTGACCGGCTATGTTTATACTCCTAAAGGTCTTAAATTACATCCATACTGTGGAGGTAAAAGGGCGAATATTTTAAAATTGAATTAAAATTTGCCGTGGTGTTAATCATTTAACCGAACCCTGTCGATTCTATCTATCGAAAAAGGGCCTGTAAAATGAATAAACGATAAAATAATTATTCTCTTCATCCGTAACGGATCGATTTCCTTACTTAATATTATTACAAGAGGGGAGATTAAAGCACGATCAGCGTGAAAATCTAAAACTAAAATTAGACGTTTTACCCGAACACTGTATAAATCTATTTTCGAAAAAAAAAACTAGCATTAAACACAGACGTCTTCTTCTTACGCTTATATCACGAGTTACTTCTTAATGAATCGTATAAAAAGAAAGAGGGGAAGGCGTATGAAAAACGGATCAAACGACGATTATGGATGGTTAAAGCGCGAAAACGTATGCGGTAGGCGAACGATGTCGGATGATGACCCGCGGTATTCGGGGAAAGCGTAATTGATCGTGAACTTGAGTGGCATCCACGGGGGAATTGCCTCGAGAGATTGAAGAGGGGCAGAAGGAGGGGAGGCGCGTTGCTCGCCCGGCGTTTTCACGGAACGTTAACCCTGCATAGGTGCATCTCTGTCGTGGCGACAGACTCTCCGAGAGACCCCTGTTTATCGATATGCCGTCGAGTTATTACGGCTAATCTGTACTCGGAGAATTAGCTGTCTCGAGAAATGCTCCTATGCGCGCGTACCTACTCGTGAATATCCGTAGGAACGCTCTAGCTTCGCTCGTTCTTATCGCTTTATTTGCGGCGATAAAATACGCGCGAAGCTGCGATAGTATAGTGTGCCTAGAAACTCGGAGCTTCGCGCGTAGACCTAAGAGTAAAATCTATTTTGAATGATTTCTCACGCGATGTGTATATCGTAGTTAGGGTATTTTAGAATACACTTTAAAACGGTAAGTCGTAAGTCAAATGACCTTTGCAGTCGCCATGGAAAATGAAAAAATACTCCTGATCTTTTCTAAAAGAAACTTATGCAACGATTATTATCAAAATTTTTTACGAACCTTTAAGGATGCTTGAAAAAACAAGGGACTAGAAGGAGAGATCCGATTCTTTCCCCGAATCGCTTATCAAGTTTCTGGAAACGTCCTTGGTATCGCGACTCTGAATTCATAAACGTCCCAAGTAGTTATCTGCGTGAAAACGTACGTATTTAAGTACGAGGACACTGGAAGTGCACTTACGTCCAGCCGCGGGTACGGCTTTCAAAGAGGCTTTACCTATCGATATTCCGCGATGTTATCGCGAGCAAGGTGTAGTTATGAAATTAGCTACCTCGAAGAAATGGCGAGTGCGCTCACCACCGCTGTAGCGCCATTGTTCCAAGGCTCGCAATCCTCGTTTATTATTATCGTCCAGCGTTATCATCGTTGATCCGCAATTATCTTAACGCCTATTTCGACCTAACACGTTCCTCGTGGAACGTACGCTCCGCGTTAGTGCACTTGAGTCGAAGCGCGCGCTCTTACGCAACCTGTTATTCCCTGGTTTGCAAACGCATCGGATTATCCATTAATACACTTCCTTCCAACCAAAAGCGTAGTTATGCAATTGACAACCTTAGTAAATTCGTACACACAGGCGCACGATAATCTATAAAGCATCGATATCGCATCGCAAACACGCGAGGTATGCGAGAAACGTAATTTATCCACATCGCATCGTTATCGTCATCGACGCGTCGTTCCTCGATCAATTAGGAGAATTATATATCGTTAAATCGCTTGTCTCAAGTTCATTCGGGTGTCTACGCAATCCCATGCGGATCGATTTATTTGTTCCTTCGATTTGCCAACATCGATCACCGCGAACTTCCAACCCAGAATCTGTTACGCTGCGTTTGCAACCATCGAGTCTACGGTAGTCGTGCGATATGAATAATCGCACAAAGAGCGGCAGCTCTTTTCCCGCAGAAATTCGAGCTTCCATCCATCGCGGCTTCCCGCAATAATCGCGCGCTCTTATATCATCCGCCTCTAAGAGACGACGTTTATCAGCGCGTTATCGCGATCGATTCATCGCACCTCTAGGCGGAAATTTTGCGAGGATCGTTTGAGAAAGATCGTGGAATGTCGTGAGCAGGGCCCGGGCTGCTGGCCGATAAGGCACCTCCGTCCGTTTGCGCTTGAAACGCCGCCTTATAATTCATACACGTCCGACAGATTTATTCGCGATAGTTGGACCGACAATAGTGGCTACCGGCGAGGCCATGCGCGGCCCTTATCTCCCGCCCTTTATCATCCTGCGCTTTATGGCGCGCAGGCATGCGCACGCCGTGACTCTTCTACGCTCATTACGATCGCCCTTAGCGCGATTAATTCTCTATCGTTCTACACCAGATACTTTGGATACCAAGGCTCTGGGTCGTAATCGAGCCCGGGTGTCCGCTTTTCGAATCTTCGATGTATCGGGGAAACTGTTGCTACTCTGATACTCGAGTTGCAAGGGTTTTCTCTCCACTCTCGCTGGTCTTCACTCTTTCGAGGAAAGCTATTTTTCTGGTGGTTCGGAAGTCACCTCAAACAGTAGGTCCTAGGCCAAATGACCTTAGCAGTCGGTGCCGAAAAATGAATTTAAAAAAAAAAGCTATTTTTAACGGTCATTAGCGAGCATCATACGTTTTTTCCACGCATTCGCGTATGTATATATGTAGATGTACGTTCGCTTTTATTTTTGTTCCGCATCTTTCTCTTGTCGACCGAATCGATTTGGCTTATTTACTCATCCGACCTGCGCCCTTGCCCGGATTATAAAAGTGATTAAGTACGTATGATCGAGCAATTGCATAAAAGATTATATAATCAGAGTATACAAGCAAATATATCTACGTATTAACGATAAAGTTACCACATTTTTTTTTATCGCATCGCACGAGGCAAGGTAACGATGAGCCGCGCTACCATCGTTTTTAACCAACGACTTCTCTTTACCGGCCACGCGGGGGGAAACATATGGCCTCGATGTCGCGCGGAAAATCCCGGCTATCGCGGTTAAAACGTGCCGGTATTTACGCGCTCGTATTTCTCTTGGCGGCCCATCATCGCGATCAGGGCGCGCCGTGAGTAATGCACCGAGATCCTCTTACGCGATCCCTCTTGGCCGCCATTCGCTTTCGATCCCTCGTCAATCTTTCAACCTTCGAGTCGCCGCGGCCGAGCCTCGATAGCCGCCAAGTTAAAAGGGGGAGTTAAAATTACGTCCGGATGGAGGCTCGATTTTTTGTCACTTTCGAGCGGGACAATTTGTTCGAGCGAAACGGCTTTATCCACCGTCGGGATTGCTTTAAGCGCCGAGGGATGTTGCCCGCTCGATAGCGATCGTACTTAAAATATCGCTCGAGTCGCGCTCCAAGAAGGGTAACGGAGTATGGAATGTATAGTGTAGAGTGTAGCGTGAATGAGTATAGAGTGTAGTGTATGTCGGTGAAGCGGGATACGAATTTGTGTGACTTGGGTATTGAGTACTCTTAGGTTATACGCGTTTTGAAATTAATATTTGACACCGACCCCCAAGGTCATTTGACCAAGGACGTTGGCGGTTTAAGGTGAATTCCGGACCACCAGGTTATATACCCGATTTATTCTAAACTTAGAGATAAAGTTCTTGCAACGACATCGCTGATAGAACGTAGATCCTGCTTGCAACTCAAGTTTCCCTTCAAACCCACGCTCTGCTCAGTCCACAACCCTATATTTCGACTCTTCTCGTACATTATACCAAATTTTTCGATAAATAGATGCGAATAATCCACTTCGAGCAAAAATCGAGAAACACGTTTCACAAAATCCCAAAGAAGTCCCACACCGAGAGACCGAATCTAACCGAATAAACGAGTCCCACTCAAAATCCTACTATTGCCTTCCATTCTTATTCTCTCGTATTACAAACCATACAACAATAATCTCAAGGAGAAGCGTCTCATCCAAACAGCTCTTCGCAAAACGAGTAGCACTTTCGAGCACACTCTAGCGCTTTCATCATCCCCTCGTCCAATCCTCTAGGCGGTCGGTGCCATCATACTGGCCGCCATGACCGAATAGTTGGCCGGCTCCTGGCTGCGAGCGGCCCGAAAAAATTCGAGCAGAATGCCATGACCCACCGTGGCATTTGCATCGCTAGGATCTAATGAATAGCGGGCATTACGTCCTATTTGGTCTCATTGCGACCGGCCGTGACGATGCCAGTGCGCATAGCATAGCTCTCGCGCTATTTGCAGTCCAACCAGGAGGGGTGGAGGCACAATGGACGCCGACGCCAGCCGTCGGTATGTGCTCAATGGAGGTTGCCCCTCTTCCAGGGACGTCGGTGGACGATTTACCTACTAAACGCCGACGTCTGCGTCTGGGAAATCATTCCGAGTCGTATCGACGGCCTCTCCTCGGAGGGTGGGATGAAATTCGATTCGGCCCACGTGAAATGTTCCTCCTGCCCTCCCCGCGACTGTACGCGCGAGTCGGTTGAATTTCGGGGCTCTAGGATTGATGGGATGCAGAGATTTGGGCTGGTGATCTAATCGCTTCGTGTAATGGACGAGGCTCTTATGAAGCGTCGAAGTTTTATGTAGGACTTTTGTGTGGAGTTCCTGAAATCCTGAAAATTTGAAGGTTTTATGAAAACAAGTGTGTATGTGGCAGCGAAGTCGTGGAGGTCGTTTATTCTATATGCTATTCTATAGATGATTGTATACTGTATACTTTATGAATTGATAAAAAGTTCGCAATTTTTAATTATAAACCTATGTTTTCTAGGAAAATTAATTCTTGCGTGCATTTTGGGACTTGCGTAGCGTAAGAATAAAGGAAAATGATTTTGTATGAATATGAATCTTGAATACGTGTATTTTATTATACAGCGAAGATTCCAATTTGCACGACACGTATCACGGGTATATATATTACGCTTAGACTAAAAACATGAACATCGTAAAATCAATGACACGATCGCGTGAATCTAGAAAACTTCAAACGACAGCCCGTGATTCAATAATCGCGAGTATAACAGGATTAATCGCCGTGATTAAAATTTCGAAATACGGATCGGGATTTTCCAATTATCCGTGAAGCTGCTCGAAACGAAAAGGCAGGAGGAGCAACGAAACGCCGTGGGTGGCCGCAGCTTTAGAAATGATATGCGCCCGGGCCGTATTTTATTCGCTTTGAAATAGCACCTGCTACAGAAATTGTTGGAACCCTTCCAATTGCACTTTATAAGACTTTGAAATATCTCCAGCGGTGATTAAACGATTCGGTGGAATGTAATGCTAATCTTGCGTGCATTTCTGGCGCCTTCGTTTTTCGTACTTCGGCCTTAACGACCAACAATTCTTCCATACAAACTGTGCGAAGTGAACTACAACCCGGAGTAAATATCGCCATTCCGTTAAACCTGTTACTCGTTCGATTTGATTTACTTCACACTCCTCTAACTCGTCTCATTTTTATAACTCTGTTCAATTCTTTCGCTGTACTCGTACCAAAATCGCGCCATATCAAAATCATCATCGCAACAAATACCAAAATTATCTCAATTCGTAACTTCACAATTCAATTTCAAACGTAAAATTAGAAAATAAATTAAATCGTAGTTAATCCATCATTTCTTGTTAATAAAATAAAACAATTAACGACATACGTCGATCGATAGCAAGTTTATCCATCGACATACGCTATTAACTCCCTCATTTGAATATAATCAAATAATTCGGTAACAAAAAATCAAACGCGAAGTCGCGAAAGGCCGCGCGGATCGAGGCGGAATTTTTATTCCCACCATTCCAATAATTACTTTCACTCCGAGCGGCGGAATTGGCGGCAAAACTGGCCAAACGCAGTCCCAGGAGCCGACGATCGCTCCGCGCCTGGCAATTTATTCTTCCCCGCAATCTTGGACGTCAGCATAAACGTCATTTCGTCTGATAAACGCACCGTATGAGGCACCGAGAAGCGGAAAGTGACGACGACACGGCCGGCTGCGAAGCGCGCGCTTAACGGCCCCCAGAAGCGTGTGAAAATTACAGGCGAAAGGGCGCCGCGAGGTTTATCGCGATTCGCAAAAACAACAACGGGAATTCCTCCCCGGAGGCCGAGTCGAGCGCGGCAGCGGCTCGACATCGGCCGCAAAATTGATGCACATATTAAAACTTTGGACGTAACGGAGACGCCGTTAAATTTACAATAACGCGCCTTTACGCGACCCTTAAAACGTTATTAGCCCGACCACGTGCGCTTTATTGCGTTACAAGATTGCGATAGCTACCGCGCGCTGCTCCTCGAAACCTGGAGTCCTCCTCGCCTCGTCCGCTCGGACCCTTGGGCTTTTTTCATCCCGAATATCGCGAGTGTACCTTCCTCGAAGAGTTTCAATCGCCGATGCGTATATCAAGATAATTATGTAAACGCGGGTTTGACTCGTTCAACGCGTTGCTGGACGATGCAAATTTTGATCGAATTGGGGAAAAAGGTGGATCGTTTAAGAGACTAGTCGATTTCGAACGACACGCGCGATACTCCAGAAGTTTCTACTGGAATAATATAGAAATTGAAGGGGTGGTCTTTGCGGACGGGAAGAGTATCATCGCTCGCTAAAACTACTTTACTAATTTTATACATTCGATCGATGGCGTAATAATAACAAGGATGATCCTTGCAAAATTGACGTTAATCGATTATCGATTATCTTACCAATTGACGTAAAACGAATATCCACTACAGCACAGTGGCTCTAACGACGTAGTTTCCGTTGCAGTTGAACGTTCACCAAAGATCATTGGAGGCGGCGGGTTTGGAGGTTTGCACCGCTGGCGGAAGCGTGCCGCAGGGCCAACTCAGCAGCGCGGGTTCCGTCGGTTCCGCGGCGAGTCCTGCCTCTCCCAGGCCAACTCCTCAGCCGAGAGCGTCCCTCGCCGCCCCCGCTTCGCAACCCTCCAGGACCTTGGACGACGACAGATCGACGGACGGTGAGTTCTGTCGCTGAATTTCCTTTTCATCCGAATTCGCCTAACTCCTCTTTCACGCGATTCTGAAGAGAGACGGGTAAAGGAATAAGTCGCCCTTTGATCGACTCACGATGACTCTTTCCGTACTTTGAAGGTTTAATACTTAGAGACCAGTGTTTTTCTGCTCGATGATTGTACGGTCATTTTATAATAACCGCGATTTAATTACATGTTTCTTCGTGAACGATTTTGAGCTTGTTTTTGACTCGTTTGTATATGTATCTGAAAATTAAGAAAAACGCCTATCGTTCTCTATAAGTATGTGTTTATTCGTAAAATATCCCGGTACGTTTCTCACGCTCGTGACAATTTCGATCGATTTCCACGAGAACGAAGCGATCTGGATGGGCTAATCGATAAGTAGCCACAGGTGCTGGCACGGCGGCGGAGGACTCGGACGACGGAGAGAGCAGAGCGCAGTACGTCAACGCGAATTGCGTGGTGTTCACGCATTACCGGGGCGACGCGGCATCCGAAGTCGAGGAACACTTTCAGAGGGCACTGGCGCACGACAAACTGAAAGGTAAGTCCTCCGATGAGTCGGATAAGGAACGGCACGCGTTTCGTCCATTTTACACGAGAACCAACCGGCAATTTCGACTTATCTTTGTCCGACGTTGAGTGCACCGAATATAGGATGTCGGAGCGTAGAAATGAAACATTGAAATATACGAATAACACGGTTATTCGAGTATTTTCTTAATAAATCGTATTTAAAGTCATAGAATCACTCGTGTCTCCTCAATCTCGTAATATCGAAGGATGAAAATTGCTTTCGCGCGTTTGAGCACATTCCTTTCCTCTACTCCGCGCCATAAATCGACCTTCTCAAATTTATCAGTGTCTCATCGCGAGGAATATTTAAACTAAACAGAAAAAAAATTCTTTTCCAAAGGATTAAAGATCCAAGACTTTAATCGATAAACCGAATCAAATTAATGAAGTTAAAAATCAATCGTCTAAACTCTCCACTTCCAATAACGATAACGATTTATCCCAACGATCCAAATTCTATTTACCTATAAATACCATTTTTATATAAATATACATAAGATTCACGGTCAAATACTCGCTATACATTTTAAAACATCAAGCCAAAGCAATCTCGTCCTTTGGCATCGGCTGTAGCGGGACAAGTCGCGCGACGATCCTCGAGCAAATCCAATTTCCACGATCTCCCAAGATCCGATCTCCCCGTCCGCCGGACGTGGAAGGCAATCGAGGTTTCCACGGACTAATGATCCTTTCGTTACCCCCGACTACCGCGGGATCCTTCGATCCTACCGGCCGATAGCCCTCGGATCCTCCTCCCGTCACGCCGGCCCACCGATCAGCCGAGCAGCCAGCGGGACTAATGAATCAAAGGGCGGAGATTTAAGCGCAACTCGCGACGTCGGTGCCCCGGGGTAATAAAGTGCGCCATTAGCCCGCGACAACGCTAACAAGCCTCGTAACAATTGTACCCGGCGTCGTACTCGCCGGACTTAAAACCCGGCCGTCGAACGACGAGAAGGAGGGTAAAGAGGAAGAGCAGGAGGAGGAGGAGGAGAAGGAAGAGTAGGAAGAAGTGGAGGAGGAAGAGGAGGAGGAGAAGGAGGAGGAGGAGGAAGAGGAGCACGAGAAGGAGGAGGAAGAAGAGCAAGAGGAAGAGGAGGAAGAGAGCAAGAGCAGGAGGAGGAGGAAGAGGAGGAGGAGGAGGAGGAGGAGGAGGAGGAGGAGGAGGAAGGATGCCAAGGGTGGGAGGGATGGGAAGGAGGAGAACGAGGGACGAGTGGTGGAGGAGGGGTGTGAAGGGATGGCGAGGGAGAAGAGGAGGGAGAGGAGGGAGAGGCGAAGAAGACAGAGAGGAGCACCAGGCTGATAAAACTCGTAGGACCTTGCCCCCCCGCTCCTTCCCTCCGCCCTTTTCCAACCACCCTTTCCTCCCACGACCGAGTTTTTTGCCCATCGCCGCACCATCCGCCGGTGCGAGGATGGGAGAGATCGATCATATCGAGCTTCGTCGTCTGGAAAAGCGGTGGAATGGACGCAAAGGCATTCTCTCTCGTGGGGGCGATACTCGAGGTTTCGGAAGCTCGAGATTTTGCGGGAAATTTCTCTTCGGTATCCGTGTCACACCGAAGGACTCGAAAGAAAGTCGCTTTTTGGAGTTTCTGCATCTAGCCCTTGGATAATCGATGTCGCTATTTCGACTTTGCGCGTCTAACCTTTGGATGATCGACGTAGTTCCTTGGACTTTTTGCATCTAACTTTTGGAAGATCGATGCCGAGAGGATATTCCGTGCAAAGACCCAACGTCCCATCACCACCGACCAGTTTATCGCTACTCTTATCACCTTCGTTTATAAACCATTGCATTAGCTCATATTCCACTAACTCACACTCCAGCATCAAACAATTTAAAAACTCTCCACCCAGTCGGACATTACCATATATCTCCATCCGCTGAGCAACTCCAATTCTAAAATACCAATACCAAAAAGAAAAACTCAAAAACCCTCTTTAATCTCCCCTTATAACTCGCATCGATATCCACGTACGCCGATTCCAAAGATCCCCGATAACCTAATCGCACCTCTGAGAGCCACGCTGGATCCGTACACTCCGAGAGGGCGACGGATCACTTTACCGCTCATCCTTCCCTTTTTTACGCCTCCTCGACACCAGGACAGGGGCGGAGGGGGAAGGGGGGCTGGCAATGCGATCGCATTTGGCCGTCTATATCGGTATCGTTTAAGACCGCATTTATCCCGCAGCGGTACTCGGGGATCGGTTCACTAGCCTGCTTAGAATTCAAGACAACACGACCTAATTGTTATGTGCTTTGCGCGCCTCGCCCTCTTCCTCCTTCGTAGGAAAGGTAAATTAAGAGCCACCACGGCGAGCTACGAGACGCACGCAGGGGGTGAGAGAGGGGGGAGGGAGGGGAGCTGTAAGGGTGGAGGGGAGGGGAGGGGTTTGGGGTAGGATCAAGGGGGCGGAGGGACGTGGCCAGAGACGGTTTTAGACGCGGTATGCCGCTGACATATACGCTCAAGGGGCCCCGTACGACTTAGCTCGCGGCGCTGATGGAACAAAGGCGCACAGGGACGAAGTGGCGAAACGCGCTAGTTGCGATAAAAGCCGCTGGAAGTTACTTTGTAGAGCTGCGTCGGGGCGGTGGACGAAGGCTCGAGTGGTCGAGGATAAAGGTCCGAGTTCAAACGTATGATCTGTGATTTGTGGACGTGGAGCTGCGCTGCTGTAGTGGCTCGAATTTCCAAGCCGAGTTCGAAACGCGCATATTATCGATGGTTTGTCCATGGGATATGTATACTGTAGCTTTGGTGGTCTGGAACCTAGCTTAAACGGTAGCCCTTGGACCTTAGCAATCGATAGCGGAAATTAATTACAAAGAAAAGAAAATTCCTAGAGTATTCATCATGCGTTATGTATTATATATTCTAGTAGAAATAGTTTAGAATCCATGTTAGAATAGTGGTTGCTAGGTGAAATGACCTTGGCGGTCGGTGACAAAAGTTTCTAGAATGAAATTCCGCGGAGATCAACGTGAATATTTGTTTATGATCGTGGTTAGTACAAAATCTAGGTTCTACCTATGTGGAGATAAATGGGGATGTATCGAGAATTGATAAAGGTTTACGGTGGAAGAAAGGGAATAGCGGCGGTACGGGATAGTGACGCGTCAGTGTTTGAACATCCACGGTGGACGTTGACGTTTCAATTCCATTTGTCATTCTTGGATCATTGCCACGAGACTGGTGTGCCGTATTCTCGTGGCGGCTATGCTCTTGTTTCTGGACCTCTTAACATCGTGCTTGTGTTAAACGGCTTCGTCGATCTTTCCCTAAATTGAAAAAGAAAAAAAAAGAAATACGAAATGATCTGTCATCTACTTCTTAAAAATATCGCAGTCCTACGTACGAAATACTCCGCATTAATTGTTCGTGCATCTTCAAACGTAACGAACTGTAAATTAAAGGGTGGGCCATTTAAAAGTTTGGTTTTAAAAACGCTATAAAACGAGTCTACATCGATATCTAAAACAAAATTTTTTTTTATCGCGAAGGTTGAAGTCTCCGATTTAAGAATTTTCAGACAAACCAACTGTACAAATTTCAAGCAAATCGGTCGGTGTTGCCATATTCTATAATTTAAAAACAAACCAGTAGATGGCCCACCCTATACTACGCCACGTCTAAAAATTTGTAGTCGCATATAAAAACATTTGGCAAAATCTTTATTCACGAGGGAATGAGAGAGCAAGAATATTTCCGCGCGGTTTTAACGACCGCTCGTTGCGAAGGCGAATCCAGGAATATCAGAGTCGCGAGCGAGGGAGATCAAAAGAGAACGAAATCGCGATGCTTCCGAAAATTGGCCGGGCGTTACTGTCATCCGGAATCGGTTCTTGCGACCGAGAAATTACGTCTGGCCGAGCTTTTGCACCTGTGCGACCGGGTGCGTGAGTCCGAGCAATCCTCCGCAACCTTTTATCTTTTACGGCACAACGTTTTTTCGATAATACATACCGCATGCATACCGCGAGTAAAAGCTTGTAAACACGCGTATCGCAATAATACGTACATCTTTTTATTAAAATATTTTTTTTTATTATAACAACTAATTTATTCGTAAGACATTTGAGGTTGATTCGTTCAGTATATACGTTTTATATTTGGCTATACATTAGAAAGTGTTATCCAAAATTCACTATCAAGACTATTCATAGTCAAGATATATCCATAGTCAAAAGACTATCGTTTCTCATTCTTAATTAGAACCAGTGTCGAAGAAAGATTTCCTTTATTCTCGAGAAAAACATCGCGACACAGTCTGGACAGCCTCGAGGCACATCGGTGTGCCAAGGCGCAGCGGTTTGCGGAGCGCCGAGTTAAAGGACCAAACGATACGAGGGGACGATAAAACGTTTTGCGCCTGGACGTATTCGCCGCATAAACGGTCCGCCGTGAAGGGACGATTATCTTCCTCTCTTACCGGGAACTTTCTTCGCGGCCCTCTTTTTCGTCGCGCCTGGGCCGCCTTCGTGCGGATCGTGCGAGCCTCGAAGAAACTCGATCGAATTCGCGGACTCGTGCGGTCGTGGACTCCAGAAATGGATCGATTAAGGCTGGATCTACGGGAGCGATCGATGATTTCTTTGAAAAATTGTGGAATTTTTACACGGTGTATTTTCGGAGAGACTCTTCGTGATTTTCTTGCAGCGTCTCGATGGATGCATCGATTTATCGACAATTTTCCCTTCTCCTTCTTTTCCTTGGGGATGCATTTGGCGTATTTAAATAGGTTTGAAAGCTGGCCGATGGATTTGGCGTTAACCGTAGAATTATGGAACCGATCAAAATTATTAGTCTATCGATTATTAGTCTTATGCTCTTGATGTACCGTTTCGTGATCATCGTTCTTCGAGGAATAGTCAAACCGTTTAATAATACGAAACGACGAACTGGAGTATAAATTAGTAGATATAAGTTAAGTATAACTACGCCAAACTTATTTTAATTAACCTCGACGCTCCGCCCTTCAATCCCCCTCACCCCCTAATCCCCACGTCCTTAAACAAAAACCCCCCAAAAAATCGATACAAAAAACGAATCGCTCGACCAACTCCTAAGCTTTAAATTCTCAAAATCCAAGTATCATACCCAAAAACCATCATCCAAGAAACAATATCCTCGGCAAGGCGACGAAGTACATAGACTTAACGTTACATCGAAGTCACCTCGACTCGCTCACTCTCAACTCAAAGCAGAGTGCGAGAGAGTACTAGAGAGAGAGAGAGAGAGAGGGAGATTCATCGTCGAGTCTCCTCGCCTTCGATCAAGCGTCGCGACGGCGCGTCGGTAGGACGTTTGAACGGCGGTAACGTTCACTCCGGGAAATTGAGCGCGTCGTTCCAGTCGCTGCCGTCAAATTAACGCCCCGTATTCACGGCACCGCGACGCAACAGAGACGCAATTACTTGACACGGCCGGTACACGAGGCCCTGGGAGCCTTCAAAGGGTCCCTGCCGCGAGATTAGCCGCGATACCATCTCCACGCAGCCCCCCCTTGCCCTCCCTCAGCCCCTCGCGCCAGCGCGCAGCTCGCCCCCCTTCGCCTCGTACGGAGCTCCGAATCGCAGTAACAAGCCATCCAGTCGCACCGCCACATCAATCCGCTCTGGGTTACGTTTTGACGAATCGCGGTCGCGCCTACGGAGACGTCTTTATAAAGGCACCTCCTGGCGCTGGGCCAGAAGGACCGTTTTCCTCTCGTCTCGCTCCAAAGCGCGAGCGAGTTTCTTAACCCTTTTGAGCGCCGGCGCGATTTGGAGCGATGGTTTTGGCCCCGAGAGAGAGAGAGAGAGAGAGAGAGAGGATAGTGTGAATGAGAGGACGAGAGGATGAGGGAATAATTTAGATCGTGGATATTCGCTTATTCGATAATTTAGGATCTTCGTTGTTCAGCGATCGATAATTAGGATCTTTTGGTAGTTCGGAACATACCTTAAAGAGTAGGTCCTAGGCCTGATGAGCTTAGCGGTCGGTGCTGAAAAATGAATTTGAAAAAAAAACAGAAAAAAAATTAGGATCTTCGTTATTCAACGATCCCTTCTAAGGCATCGATCTTTCGTGTCGTTCCACCGTGTCCACCGATTTAACGAAGAACCGTTTTATTTCCCGTAATATACGACACATCGTCATCATTATTATCGTGCGTTACACGTAGCTGCACGCGGATGAGAAAAAAGAAAAGGTGACTTAACGTATGACCCTCGACTTAACCCTTGACCACGAAGCCTCGTTTACGAAGATAGGGAAGGGCTAATATCGTGCCTAACTTCCTCGATAAGTAACGTTCCGAGCCAAACCGTACGAGGAACGACCTGTACGCATCCCTAATATATATCGGACTAATCCGCCCTCTTGTCGGTCGATTATTTTTCGAGGATCTCGGCTCGACCGGCGACGAGTCGCGCCCGGAACGGGGTTTAATGGCTACATTTGTATCGAGGGTCGTGAGTGGGTTAAGGGAGTCGTTTCTGGGAGCGATCGACGTGGATTATGAAGCGTAATTTGTTAACCCTTAAGTGCCGACCGTCGTAGAAACTCGGGTGTACCGCCTCTTTGATTATCTCGACGCGGTACGTCGGCTCTGCCTCGAGCAATGCCACCCTTGAAATTGATACATCGGGATACGTCGTTTGAGGTTAATAGGTCGTTAGCGGCTGAATATTCGAACAAACGGGTTTCGTATCCGCTAATCGAAACTGTCGTTGGACTTTGCCACGTCGAATCAAAGGCGAAGATAGCGCGATGAGCGGCCGATTTGTCGAGTCTGGATCGCGTATCTGGTTAAATTTGACGACCGGTTCGATCTTAGAATCGTCTCGTTTATTTTGAGGTTCCAGCTTCTGTCGCGCGACGCGATACGCTCGAGTTCTCTTACGGAGTGTCCACTGTACGACCCTATAATTTTAATCGACCACCAGTTTCACGTTCAAGATCTTAGGTCTTGTTTTAAATTCGAGTCGCTCTGCAAGTGGCGAGCCAAAGTATCCGTAAGATTATCGTATTCCTCGTGCGTTCGTTATGAACATTTCATTTCCACCTTGTCTCCATTACTAATTACGTACATAGAGTCGCTCAGAAACGACTCCCGACAATGAAACACATCGAATGTTCAAAACTTCGATATTTTTCTTGCAACATTCCAACGACACGTAGTTGTATACATCTTCCCCTTAACCTTTAACACCCTCTAACTCGACATAAGGTTAACGATTGAATTCATACGTTAACTCCAACTTCAATTTAGCACACAATTTCTATAACCCCATCGAATACCGTTAGCATCCACTTTTCAATGTTCACCGTCTACCAATATCGTCAACAATTTTCAAATATTCGTCCCCAAGATAATTCGTAAGAGCCGCGCGATCGACCGTAGATCCGGCTTCGACAACGCGCTCCCATCACGGGTCTCCATCCGCATAGAATTATATCCTTTCTCTTTCTCCCTCCTCCTTGAGCGGCATCGGCACAGAAGAAAGCCGGCCGTGGAGGCTCGACACTCTGTTTCTTTAATTGCGTTAATAAATAAAGGACAGTCGGCCGGGGCCCGGTCGCGGCCCGAGGATCCGAGGCGCGGGGAGAGGAGGGGGGATAAACGTGTCCGAGAGAGGAAGAGAGACGGAGGGATAAGGGGGGACGGGGGCAGGGGTTGGCATCGAGGAAGGGACTATCTCGCGTTTCCTCGCAGCCAAATCGCCGTATTTAACCCTCCGCGATCGTACGTCAAGCTCGAACCGGGCTTAGATTTTCTCACGGCGACATTTTTAACCCCCTGCGACGAAGGCCTTGATCATTTATTTGGTTTACTTATTCATTAGTCTTTATCGAGTGCGCCAGACTTGAGAGAGGGACGACTGGATTATTCGTATTTGTTAAGAACGAATAGATGATGGAGGTATAATACGCGCGTGTATAGTTCGCTAAATTGATTCCATTATATAAGTCAAAGCTTCGTATCCGTTGGCGCGAAGAAGCAAGCGGTTCGATGTGATATGAAGCGTTATATAGGGTGGGCTATTTAAAAGTTTGTTTTCAAAAACGCTATAAAACGAGTCTACATCGATATTTAAAACAAAATTGTTTTTATCGTGAAGGTTGGAGTCTTCGATTTAAGAATGAAGAGACTGACCAGTTGTTCGAATTTCAAGCAAAGCGGTCACACCATTGTTGCCATATCCTACAATTTAAAAACAAACCGGTAAATGGCCCACCCTGTAGTTAGTTACCTCACATCGATCCATTGGCAAACGAAGAATAGCCGCGGATGATCGAATTCAGGAGTGAATTTAATTAAAAATCGTAAGTCTTACGAGTCTAACGAGTATTTGAGCCACACTCCGATTATCGTTCTCTCGATTAATGGAAAACGAGCGATGATTAGCGATGAAGCGGTGCTTTGGATCGTAAGTATCGTAGGCGAGAGTCGGTCAGTCGTCGCCGATAAGCCACGTTGGAGGATGACGCCCTTCGTGGGGCCAATCTGCAACGAATGCCGACAAGCGGGCATTTTTTACGCACCTCTTCCTTCCACGGGGACCATTCGACATTCCACCCGTGGGAAACAATGCGGGCTACGGCTTCTTTATGCCAGGGGTGTCGCGGGTCAGTCCCCAAACTGGCCGATCGAATTATAATATCGGGATCCTACCGTTCTCCCTCTTCTCTCTTACGAGAGTGAGATCGGACGATGTCGAGAATTCTCGCGATGCGCCGAATTAAAGCTCGAGAATCGCGTTCGTATCGATAACTATTGGACTCTTATTATGCATCATTGGGTAATAAATTTCACTCGTCCGAGAAAATAATTGCTCGATCCATTATTAGTTTCTATAAATATACCAATTCCCTCGCGACATCGGACATGCCGATTTTTTTCAAAATTATTTTGACATTATTTTTCAGTGCGATTACAAGGACATGCAAACTAATTTCAACGCGAACAATTTATATCGCTCGTCATTACGAGCATTCGTGTTGCTTCTTCATACGTCTACTTACCCTGCAGACTCATCAGAGAAGTCCATATTACCACTCAACACCGTTCTCACGATTACCTTCAAGTTATCATCGAAACCTCAAATGCCAACTACATCGTGCACGGTGTCTCTTTAGTGGTCTTAACTTAATCCGAAAAAGGGCGTGAAAATAATCGTGATCATAATGAACAAGTGACGCTCGTATTCACCACTAACATCAATTCTCAATATTCCGAACCAGCCAATGATTAAAACTTCAATAATTGAAAATCAATCGATAATCACGCTAGGCATACGATCTCAACATTATCGATAGACACGAATTGTCCGTACATCGCGCAGCTCGAAGGATCCTTTCGACTCGAGCTTTAAGGCTTCCTCCTATTGAGATGAAATCGTGGAGGAACGTAGGGAGAATTTAGAAATATAAATCGTCGGCCAGCCGAGCTCGTTGGGCCAACCTTCGAATATGTGTTTGGATCGGTCGAAGGAGATCGGAGGGAAAAAGGAATTCGGCGAGCGCGGAGCCGGGGACTCGCGGGAGGAAACACAACAAGCTTCTGGCTTTGGAGTGGTCGCTTGTAAAACAACCGAGCGGTACCTTTCTGTCGCGCGGTTCGATCCCGTGGGATCGGGCTACTCGTTTATCGTAAAGCCCCCCGAAAGAATCGCGTGCTGCCCCGTGGGAAAGCAGGCAAATATTTTAATAAACGTCCGCTTCTCAAGCCGATTATTCGTCGATGCACGACCTCGATGAAAATCGTACCTGGACAACCACGTCGCTATACTCCTTGCGCAATGATGTTTTGCTAAGATCTCTGATCCTTCTGATAGAAGGCACGTTCTGTTTGATTTATTTTTAACGTATTATTCTTTCTTATTTAGCATTAATTTTTTACTTATTCTTATACATTTACTATGTATTCGCTATATTCGTCTATTTTTTACATTCATTTATTTTTAATAGTTATTATTTCCGTAAAAAAAAAGGACGAATATTTTGAAAGAAAGGAGGAAATACCGCTGCATCACTAAAATCCTTAAATAGAGCTTCTTATCCCCGATCGATCCACAAAATAATGAACGTTTTATATACTTCCTCCAAACATTTACCGTTTCCTTCATTACCATGGTCACGCGTTCGAATCAAAATTGCGGTTTGGTTCTTGAGTAAAAAGGTCGAAGGGCGGAGGGTTAACTCAGAAATGACGGAAGTAGGGAATCGAGGATGGTTCCACTCGCGCGAGATCGATCATCGGGAGAGTCACGTGGATCGTTTGTTTCTCATTGCAGAAAACATCTCCCCAATGTCCATGAGGAACTTTCCCCCTTCCTTTTGGAACAGTCAGCATCCCGGCGATGTCTACGAATATCCAACGGATCCATGGCATCCGCATTATCCACAGTATCACCACAGGTCAGTGCTGTCTAACATTCTCCCTCTTGCATAAGCTGCGCGCTCTTGCCTTTCGCGCATATTCCGTCAGCCTTTTAACCCCTTAACCGGATTGGCCGAGTCAACTCGTCGCCTCTAAATCCGCCAGCATCGAGCGAAACGAGCCGATTCGAAGGAAGGATCCGAATCGCGACTACGATCGTAAAGAGGAAATAATCGTGATTCGTGCTACGGTTTATCGTGTTTATACTCGAACGTTCCTTAAGATACTTAAATCTGAAGCGATAAGATTAAATAATTTGGCTCCAGGATTTTCATTTCGTATCGCGAAATATTATTCGCTCGCTTATCCCAGTGTAATATAGACGATGGATGTAGATAAAGCGGCGGTTATTCGTTTTCTCAAACTTCAATAAAAATCTTAAGCACGGTTCGACCATCGCTCATCGCTCGAAAACACCGCTGCATCGGTAGTAACGAATATAAGCAAAAATCAGTACCATCAGCGATCGAAGAAAAACATAAATAAATCACCTTCCTTCTATCTCGGCCAAGACCAAGAAACCAGTACCACTCGCGAGACAATAGAACAACAAAAACATCGCGCACGGTACCGAAACAGCTTGGAGGGAAATAGGCGGCGGTCCTCGCGCGAAATAAGGCGGATTGAAGGAGCGGTAGAAAAACAGGAGGGGTAGAGAATGCACGGAAAGTCCTATCGAAAACCGGAGAAAGAGAGAGCGAGAGGGATGGAGGTAGAGGGCGACGGGAGCAAAAAGAGGCGGTCGGGGTGGGGGGAGGGGACGTGAAAAATACAGAAAACCGTCGGGAGCAGGTACCTCGGAGATCTTTAGCACTGATCCCGCTTTGGCCGCCGTATAAATTACCAGTCTGTCACCGTTGTTGAGAAGAGGCACGATATCGAGAATTCTTCCCCTCTCTCGCTCTCTCTCTCCCTCCCTCCCTCCCCTCTGCTCCGCGCCACCCCCGGGCCTTTCTTCTACCGGGCGCTTCTTCTTTTTTCTGCTCGCTCCCCGACCAAACTCGGCCTTTCCACGGTGGTTTCAGGGCCGTGCACGAGTACCACCACCATAACATGGCGGCGGCGGCGGCGGGCTACGGCGGTCTGTTGTTGGGTGGTGCGCGAGGACTCGGCCACCACACGTCCCACCACGCGACGCATCACGCGCACGCCGCGGCCTCCTACAAGGACTGGACGTCGGCGACGCCGTCGCAGTCCCTCGTCGACGCTTCCTCGGCGCCCCCGTACCCCCACGGACCCTACGCCCCTCTCTCCGGTGAGTATTCGCCCACTGCCCCGGACGATTCACCCTCGCGCTGGAAAAGGTAGTCGATAAGAGAGAGAGCCGCGCTGGGAGAGCTATTGCGGTGTGCTGGATGGAGGACTTCCACGAGGGAGAGATTTGGCTTCGAATCTCGCTCATCACCGATGCTTTTTTTTACGCGATATGTATATCTCAGATCTGGTGATTTGGAACCTACTTTAAGGCGTTGACGCCGACTTGCGTTATTGGTGGGTCAAACGTGATTGAATTTTTTCGAGCGAAGCTCGAACGGAGCAAACCTTGAATATTGGCGGCGACGTGTTAAACGGTAGGCTAAATGACCTAGGAATCGGTGGCGAAAATGAATTAGAAAAGAAAGGGTAGTCGATATCGTAGAAGGTGTTCTGTGCGGTGCTGATTTTAATGGCGGAGAATTGGAGGGTGATGACTCGGAGCGCTGTACTTCAACTTCATGAATAGGAATCTAGATTAAATAGTGGGTTCTAGGTTGATTGATCTTAGCGGTGGGTGCTGAGAATAAATCAAAGTATTTTCTTTGGGTAATAATTCCGTTAGAAAAGGGTGAGATAGTAAATACCAGCAGGGGTAGCGTCGATGGTGATGAGTTTGACGATGAAACCTTACATAGATTCTGTATTCCTTCAGAGTATTCTAATACCACTTGGATACCAATAGGTATCTCAAGCTTGCGGTAAATTCATAAAGCCCCTAGGATTTTTATCCCACAACTATCGAGTCATATCCGTGGCACCGTTGTAAATCGTCTCGCGAGGTTTATAACCTAGCAGAGTCTCGCTCCTTCTATAAAATTCCTCCTAAATTAATTTCCAAGCTCGGCCTCTCACTCGCTTTAAAGATTACGCTATCATCCATTAACACCTTCGATGCCGCGTGGAGCGTCTATGCTCCACGTTGAATATTCCATCCAGGCTATTCAGAATTCTCCTTGCAAAACGTCAAATTAAAAAGAAATTCTCTCTTACCTATTAAAAAAATCCAAACTCTTACATCCGAAGCGGATCGTAATAGCACGGTGAGATACATCTCACGTGGCTTGAACAAAAACCAAAACGTTCTCAATCTTTTTCACCAAACCGATAAATATCCTCGTAATCTTAGCGACCATCTTTTCCAAGGTTCCAAGGCTGGAATAAAAACTCCTCTTCGTATACATTACTAAAAAGCTTACAAGCTCAGAGCACATCCTATTTCTCATTCCACCAAGAATCCACCTACCTTGGAAAACCCTAAAACCACCAACATATTTCTCAATCGCAACATATCCAGCAAGTAGGATAACCAAGACTCACCACCTTTTCACCAAACCCAGAACCCTTAACACCGACACATACCCATAATCACGTCCACGCTATAACATCTCTATGTCGCTTTCCATCGAAATCCGTCTCAGCTGCCCAAACCCCATCGTCGCAGGGCAGTTAACCGGCATAGTTCCGGCGCCCCGACAAAGTCAGCGGTGTTTCTCACGCGTCCTCGAGGAGGTAATTCCGAGGTCGGGTTTTTAGCCCGACTTCGTATGATAAATCTCGTCGAGATGATCCGCGAGCGACATCAAAGTCAGGGGCTTCGGCGGGGCGCTCGGGCGGCTTTGCCGCTTGTATCGACCGGCGGGACGGTCGGCTATGGAGGCACAATGGCGCGCAGGTAGAGCAAGAAAGGTCGGTCGGCCTCTCAGATGCTCGCAATTAATAAGAGCTTAATGGGGGCCGCGGCCGATATAGCGTTGCCACGTACGGCCAGCTTCTTCCTCGCTCTCCCACCGAAATCATCGGGATGACAAAAAGGCCCGGCCGAGCCGTAAAACATTTTGCTCGGATCCGCAGAGGTGCCTCCGCAGAGGACGCGCCTACGCAAAAACCCTGGATTCCTCCGGGCGCCCTCGAATTATATAAGACCCTCCGTCCAGCGGCGTCCCTCCATTGCAAAAATTAGGATGAATTTTGGCGACGATCGAAGATGGACGTGGCCGATGTCGAGGTACAGGCGACACGGCGATGATGGAGAATTGGGGAGTACGTAGGATCGTGGGATGTTTTAGCTTCGAGAGCAGTGTTCTAATGTTGGAATCGCGTGCAGAAATTTGTGCTGAAGGAAGTTAGCCTGGTGGAGGATTTTGGTAGGGAATTTTTGCCAGGTACTGGATATCGTGAACGCTGTTTTGGAGAAAAGAAAGAGGATGGTCGATTCATCCCCCGAACTTCTTCATCCCCCGAACTTGTCGTCGATGTTCGAAGAGACGGATAAAGAATTTTCGTCCGGCCTGGCGCGCAATGGCGCGAGAGGGGCACGGTTTGCCTGCGCGGTGTTCGAATGCAAATGCAGTCCGCGATTCGTGGTTGCATTATAGGGTGCAGCTGCAGCGTGCCGTGAAAACACCACGCCCATCGTGATTGCGGAGACCACTCCCATCTGTCTGCACGTCGGCACGACCTACACGCCTTCCTTCCGCTTAACTTCCAGCGGGTCACGCGATTTCGCTCGACGCATTTGCGATTTTTCCAACTAATCGCGACCAAGGATCGGGCCTGCTCCATCCGCATTTTTGCTTTCGAAGTCGTAAGCGTTTTATTATCGATCGTTGTCCATTTAACTCGTCGATGCTCGTGAACGATCGTTTGAAGCTTGAATTTTCGTACGTAGACTCCAACAACTAATATATATATATACACATTGTAAGTATTATTTTCAAAGCACCGAGATCAATCGATCGTTCATAAAATAACACTGACGACTACGACTAAAATATCAAATACCTCCTGTAAAATCTAGAGTAGCTTTTCAATTTAATATACAACGCGACTTTGATTTACACCATCTGTATTGTGATATCTATTATCGATATATACCATCGATAGAATCTCGGATAATATTCACTAACCGCATCGAACCTTTCTTTATTTCTCAATTCAACTCTCCATTCTCCAGGATTTTGCGGGATATATTCAATTAATTGTATCGTACGTGGATATTTGTACATGCAGTTTCCAACGGGACGGTTTGATTCCGCGTACAGTAAAGTCAAGGGTCTAAAATCGATACTAGAGCTCCTCCGCGCTCATCCCTCCGAGTGTCACCGATTCAATGCTTGGCAGCCATTCCTCCAACCCTCTCCGCTGAGTGATCGCAGCGTACCGCTTTTACACCACGGTGTATTCAACCAGGGGACTCCACCTTCGTTCAAATAATCCGCAACCTTTCGGCCAATTCAAGAATCAATGCTTAACCCGACTACTCAGGATCGCAATTGAATTTCTCGTCCCGATAAATTTTGATTGCCTCGTAACGAATACGAGGGACGCCTTTATATAGGAAGATGAGGAAAATATTCTCCAGAATCCGCGGAGGGAGACCGATATCATGGCAATAGCTTCGAAGGAGCTACGGTGGTGTAGTGGATAGAGACTCAGATTGCCATGCGGTACACCCAGGTTCGAATCCCTTCCATCACCTCTGGTTTTTCTATGCGATACGTATACCGTAGCTCTGGTGGTTCGAAATCCAGTTTAAACGGTAGGTCCTAGGCCAAATGACCTTAGCGGTTGGTGTCGAAAGATGAATATAGAAAAAAAAATAGCGTCGATCGCCTCGAGAGGGCTCGACCGCGAGCACCTGTCTCGCATCTGATTAGCGTCCGCCACGGAGGTAGCCAGGACGTCCGCAGTGGTAAAAGCCAGTACGATCAGTACGAAGCACGATTAGCTTGGGAAGTACATCGAGCATTCTTCGATGGCTCATTACCGACTCGTCAGCTTTTCGACCTGGTATTTGGTATATCTCCAGCGACTCAGTTGCTCGTTGACGGAGAGGCGAGAGAGGGATGGTCGTCTCCTCCATGGACTCTGTCTCTTCCAGGGAGTGCAGGTTATCCTGAGCCTCCCGTCGGGATGCGTTGGACGATGGTCCTTTTGGGAAACGAGTACTTTTTGGATGCGCCTTTGATGGTGGATATTCCAGGCGTGAATGAGACTGAGTCCCTTAGTGAGAGGTTTAATGCTTTATTGCCTAGTTTTACCGCAACTTAGTTCAGTTCTTAGCAACTTAGGATCGCTTAGCGCTTGAGAATAGTTTTTATCGTCGTATAGTTTAGGATCGCTCACCGCCTAGTAGCTTAGAAGCGTTTATCGCTTGGTACTGCGGTAATAGTTCAAGAGTATACCTCGCTTATACGACGATCCAAGCTCCTTGCTCGATCGAAACTCAACTGGAATCAGCGATCGAGTCGGCTAATTTCCTCCAGCCTCTCGACGATATTTTCCTTACGAATATATCGTCACAGTCTTATCCCTAGGTATTTATATTTAGGAAGAGCCGAATGAAATTCTTATGGACCCGATGGAAACGATTATAACCGTGGTGCATATCGAATACCAAGAAATTTGAGTGCAGCACTCATGTGATGCACGGTATGAGGCGAACGTAGTCTCCATTTGCCATATAGAATCGCTCGTATTTCATTAACGTTCGAGAATTTCCCGCTGACATCCATGCATATGCAGGACGAGTCGTCAAGCGCGTTTCACCGCGAGAAAATCGTTGCTGTGCCGGAAGCAAGGAGCCCGCGCTCAGTTTCTCGCGCGATAACGGATTCCGAGGGACGAACTTGGGAGATTCGACAGCCCTTTTTCACGGTGGGAACCGCGGAAGATTTAGGGCCAATTTAGGAAGCGCTTACCTTCACACAGGTGCCTCGATTTACGGTGTAGATTGAGAGTTGGTTCGCGATCGGACCGACCAAACGAGTTTTCAAGAATTTACTTGGCGGAATGCCGACAACGTTCACTATTCGAACTGGCGTGTGCTACCGTAAGGGTCCTCCGCTACTTTCAAGCGATCGTAGCCCCGCTTCGCCATGGGCTCTGGAAATTAATGGATAAATAACCAAGAGGTAGCGGATAGAAAATTGTCGACGGTGGACAATGTTACTGTATATTTTGCTAAATAGATCAAAATCGAATTTTCATCGGATTTAAAATGATATCCATCGAGATTTTTTTTTTAATATTTCAGATAATACTAGAAACCGAGGTAAATTAAGCGGAGTATGATAAATGGAGTTTGATCCATTTTTCTGTAAAACTCGAGTTGCCAGAAGGTTTTCATGCCAACGTCGATTTCCACATTAGAGTCGATGATCCTTCGAACGAACCTTCGATATCAAAATCAGATTATTCGGTTTAACGTAGCTGTTTTAATCACGGAACTTATCGAGGAAAATCGATTATCTCAGAGATGACTACAAGAGCCTGTATACGAAGCCTAATTTACACGAATTCTAATCGATAAACAATTGCGAAATGTCTTGGGAAACTTTCTGCGCTGTCGAAACCGTTGAAAACGGTTCGTAATGCCGTGAACGTTGTACACTCGCGACTTCGACATCCAAGAGCCGTGAGCGAATCGACGATCAGCGTGGAGCTCGAGGAGCCTTCGAAACGACTCCTCGCGGAGTGTCTCGTTCGCGAGGATCGCGCCTCGAAATTGAAGTGCCGCCATTAGGGCGCTGCCAGCCGATTAGGCGCACTATGCGGCCCCGTGCACCGCGATAATTACATAATTGCGTAAAATTAACTCGAGCGGCATAAATTGGCCGGCGTTTAAGTGCGATTAAGAGGAATAAATCGCAATTACCGCGCGACGTTCCGCGGCTATAGATGGTCAAGCGAAACGGCCGTTCCTCTTGCGCCGACGTACGCTCCTTCCCAGAACCCATTAATGCGCCGATCGTGCGCATTGACGAATTCAATATCGCGATACGAATCCACGCCAGCCCCTTCCAGACCTCCGCAAAGTCTGGGACGCTTCTCACGCGGAAATTGCGGAGGATCGCGTCGAGCGCTGAATGTACAGAGCGTCAAAGTTGGATCTGGAAAATTCCCGATCAGTGGAAATCACGATCATCGTTCTACGAACAAAAGGACGCGGTAGGATGATTCATAATTGCAAGAAAATCCTCGTCGATGATCTCGAGTATCTTCGTAGATTTAACGGTCCTCCATCGAGCGGTAACCTTATGCGAGATCTTTGGATTATTATTTCATTATATCGTACTTATTATTATATTATATTGCTATATTATATTGTACAATACGCTTTTGGTCTTTATCGGTTTAATGAGTGGCGCAAAAAAGGACGCATCCTGGATTATCGCGATGATGCGAGGAAAAAAGCATCGCAGCATGGATTGCGTCGAACGATCGGTGCTTCAGAGCCGGGACCTTGATCGCCAGCGAAGGCAAGGCCAAAGACCCCAAATGCTCCGTCATTTCCTGACGGACATTAACTTCAGCCGCGGCGCGGAAGGACGAATTTACCGCCGAGCTCGCTATTCGCGCCGGAAGGGCTGAAAGCTCGTATCGCGAAATCTATTGCTTCCGAGCACGCGGTCGCTATGGCGCCGGGACTATTAAACTCCTTAAATCAAAGGCGAGCTCGGCTGTCGGCGATCGTCGAGAAACGAGTCGGCCGAGTGTATCTCCGAGAACGATGGAAAGATCGAGCTTGGTTTTGCGCAATCTCGCGCGAAGTGAATTCATCTCTCGGATGGACAATCCCGTTAGAGATCAGAGCGGAGGATTTTCTTGTAAACAGCCCATTAAATCACGTCGAGCGGCGAGCATCCGTGAAAAAGTACTTTTGCGCAACTTTCGAATGGAGAATGTCGTTATTAATAACGATGAATATCTATTGCGCCTTTAGAGTTTTCCATCGACCTATATATATTTAGAGTTTTCTATTACGTATCAGGGTAAAACGATCGATCGGTTCTCAGACTCAAAGATTTCAGCTCCATTGGAAACAAAATCGCACCAGGGGGAGGTCCATCGCGTGGTCGACTGCACGCGTTTGTACACACCAGCTACTCCACTCGGAATTATCACGAGTCATATTCCAAAACCAAATTCATATCCAGAGATCAAAATCGAGTACGGAGGAAAAACGGAGATTAAAAACGAATTATTACTTACCGATTATAAAAATCTTAAGACATACATTAGAATCAAATTGCAATAAAGTGCCGATTTACAATCCAAACGGTTTGCACGAAAATCAAAAATAGGTCCGAAAGCAACGAAAAGTCTGCCCGGCATGGAAAAGCGTATCAAAGAACCGCGCAGTGGGACGTCGGAGGCCTCGATGGCGCGTCATCGAGAGGAAGTCCCTCCGCGACTTCCGGGGCCAAGCGAGGAAGAAGGTCGCGCCCGCAATATTTCCGCAAGAATTAATTCCGGGAATCTTCGGCATAAATTCTCGTCCGCGCAACGCATTCTGCCGAGGAATATTCCCCGCGTCGCATCGGCCTCGGCTCTTTCTGGCACGCGCCTCGAAAATGGCGTCGGCCGGTGACGTCACGTAATCCACGCTCGTGCAGAGTGCCGCAAGGAGGAAAAGGGAAGAGCGCGAAAGAGAGGCCAGGGGCCGGGGATGGCCAGCGAGCCTCGATTGGTCAGCCCGTGGGTTGGAGGGAGTGGTCGAGCCGCCGGTTATATCGATCTCTCGAACTCCTCTCCTTCACTGCGAGATACACCGTCGAGCCGCGCTCGCCGTCTCCGCACACTCCTCTCCGCCCTCCTCCCCTCCCCCGCCGCCTCCTCGCCCTCCTCTCGACCCTGAAAACCGAGCCGCGAACCCCGAGGTCGCTCGATGGGATCTCGACGACTCCGATCGCGTATGATCCTTATCGATCCCTGCGGATGGATGGGAGCAGAGGAGGATTCGGTGGGTCGCGATCGCGGGGGTTGACCAATATGGACGCAGGAGAAATAGTACTACGTGACTCGATCGATGTCCGTTAGTGGTCTCGATATGACTCTAGTATTGATCCAGGAATTGACGATTATTCAAATTTGAAGTTTGGATTCCGCATGGAAACGCGATGGAAAGAATTACATCGTTTCTCAGCCATGTTTCTTATTATTATTCTTCGATCGATTTGCATCCAGGGAGGATTCGTTTGTCGATTCGAAACCTACTCGACCCGCATTTCAACCTTCCGACCTGGATTTGAGCGCTCGATCGGACAAAGAAAGAGGCTATATGAGCGGCGTAGCTGGCGACCCGGAAGATTTAGGGGCTTAATTTCCAATTAATAGCCGTTCATCGGTGCATATGAGTTTTGGGGGGTCGAGCCGAGTTGGCGAAAGGCGCGGGGACTCTCCTTTACCGCGAGTATATTGGATTTCGGGCTGCGAGGGGTTCTGACCCCCATTGATAAGGGTCATCACAATGCTTTCGATATGCATTCCCCACTGGCGGAGGGTCCGTCGGTCCTGGTGGGGTCGAGTCTTCTTTCGCAGCGCGGGGGTGTTCGCTTTAATTTAATCTCGACGCCCGATCGTTGCTCGGTGACGTTAAAACTGGTTGTCTGAAGCGCGATGAAAAGCATCGGATGCTCCGCGCTCATCGCTGATTCGGTCAGGAGGAAACCGGAGCATCGAGGCGCTTTTTAACTTCCGGAATTGTATCGCGATCGGTTTTCCTCATTTTTTGCAACTGTTTCTGCTTTCGAAAGTGATCCATCATCGCTATTTAAATCATCGTTAAATAACAACCATTATTTCATTTTACATAAACGCAAGAAACGCGGAATTGATACGGATAGGAATGATGTGACAATTCGCGTTTGGAAATATAACATACGTAACATATTTAATTTAAAAACATATAACGCGATATTTGTCACGTTTTATACCAAAGGCGTTTGCCCGTTAATAAACCAAATTGAACTAACGGTAACATTAAAATTTACATAAGTTGGAACGACGGTTGTTGTGCGACAATAACTTGAATACACGGAGAACCGAAGCTCTTGATAATTCCACGAGCGTTGACGTTCCCGTTCAAACGTCACAATGCTTGGATTTAAATCGTTAAGCGTATCCGCAGAATGGTGTGCAAAATCTTGGCAATTTCAGGGGGAACCTTCCTCCCGGAGTTTCCTTCGAGTTTATACGCGGCGTTTCTTTGTCGGTAGGACCGGAGGGAATTCCTTGCCGTACCATCTCGCCATGCTCTTTGATATCGCGATATTGAATGCTGGAACATTCATAACAGGTGCGCTCGCCCGTAACTTTGTGTTCTCCGTCCTCCGTGCGTTTGAGGTTTCAAACGGAAATCTTCACCGTCGCGTTGCCTGCTCGAACCTCGACGAACTTGTACCTCGAGATACTCCTCGACGAGCCATCATCGAAGATCGCGAGAGCGATGCTTCATCGCACGAGTATAAACGCGCTCGTTGATTTTTATGGGGATAAACGACGCACGGATCAACGGGAACGCGCCAGGGCGTGGCTCGTGCCACGTACGGTAGATTCAATCGCTCCTGCAACCCTCGACGATGTTCCACAACGTTTGATACACCGGGACATACCTTAGATTTGTAAGTGATCAATTCCGTAGGAATTACTTGAGAGAGTCCAAAAAGAATGAACCTCTATAACCTGCTGTATCGTGAGAAATTTACGAAATTCACGCGTATAAGCTCTACCTCGATACGAAGATATGAAGATTTATGTATAAATGAAAAAAGAGCGGTCGTGTCATTTTTTACACACGAATATATGTGGTATGTGTGAGTAAGTGTAGTGTGATAGTATACGTGTAGGGTGGAGATGTACGGTAGATAGATTAGAGATCGATTCGTGCGAGAGAAACGGGGTTGTACATAGAATACGAATAGACGTTGTTCAGCGAATTACGCACTGCCAAAGCGATAAGACGAAACTGGTAATCCGTGTTTTTCCCTTAAGAGTATAATATATCATTATAAATTCTCCTTCATAATCTATTATATCATTCCTCGCTCGCGTTTTCAAATCGATAAACTCGCAAAATTGACTACATATTACTACAAATTACTACATTACTACTACTACAAATCTGCTACAATATATCGAACATGACGATCCCAATGATCGAGTCTCGAGAGATCGCGGTTTTCGACGATCATTTTATCCAGCCAGAAGCAAAACTTTGACCACTGTGCGACGCGTAGGAAGCGGTCGTAATCTTCGTGAGAGAGCGCTCGACGCATAAAGCCGGTGGCGAATAACGCGCCATAAGTGTCAGGAAGCGGAGGATTTATCGGCGGGCGCCTATAACGTTTTCACGGGCGAGTATGCGAGGCCAATATATGCTGAAGCAAAATGGACGGGGGCGCCGCCGCTAAATGGCGTGTCGGATAACCAGAACAATATTGCGCGATGTTTGCCGAGTCCCAGAGTCACCCTCTCGTAAGGGAAGGGTCGGCCAGTCGATTAAGGGGCGCCTCTCGCTCCCGTTCAGATTCTGTAACCAATTATACTTTCCGGAATTCTATTTGTTCAACTCCACCTACGGGCGTACGTAAGTTTGGGGTGTCTATAAGTGATTAATTATGTCTACGATAATGCCATTTATCAAGCGTAAAGGGAGAATTAATTTCCTTCGAACCAATTACATTATTCGGGTTGGTATTCCTACTGGTTTGCATCGTTTACGTGCGCTTTTGATTATTACGATTCTGGATGTTGACAATAACGAGTTTTCTCGTTGCATTACGATGCGTGCCGAAGGTTGAGGAAAAGCGGGGTTTCGAGTACATGATTTTTTTTTATCTCTGCCTTCGTGCTTATTACTCCTCGAGATTATTCTTGTTGCGCGCAGGAAATATCATTTTCTTAATAACATTTTCTTAATAAGAAAAAGAGGTCTATTGTGCGACAAATGTATCTACTTATGTCTTTTACCGTAAGTTTCAATCGGATAACGAGTTTCACTTTTACAAAACTCTGTCATTTTATGAAACGCACTGTATGAAGACCAGAATCGCAAAACCGATTTTCCTCTCTTCTCACGGTGCCCATCGACGATCATTTTCCGGCCCAGTGGGTTTCCATCGAACGGCACGTCGCCTTCCACGCGTCCTTACGTTACATACGAGATCAAATCTTTTGTGCTTCCGCCAGAGGTGCGTGTGCCAATATGGCGGCAGTCCTAGGCGCGCGTTGCTGACTTTGAAGCAGGTAGATCCACGTGCTGGCACGTGTGCCACGGCAGATGCGAATTTAATCGCGCACCTTCCCCCCCCCCCCCACGCATCACGTGCCCTCGATTTGGTATCTTCGAAGATGCAGCTACGCTTTTAATATAGGCGCGCACGTCGAGCTGAAGTTTCGTGCAGATCGACATTGGGAGATCGAACGGATTATCGTTCACGAGTCTGCCTCTCCTTCGCGAGAGAGAGAATGAAAAATGTACAAATATCAAAGCGACGAAGGTTTATACCGGAGAACATCCACAAGGTAAAATGCGCTGGCCTTAAATCTGCGTTATAATCTGTTTATAGGGCGGGCCGTTTAAAAGTTTGTTTTTAAAAACGCTATAAAACGAGTCTACGTCGATATTTAAAACAAAATTTTTTTTATCGCTTCAGACTGACCAGCTGTTCAAATTTCAAGCAAATCGATCACACCAGTGTTGCCATATCCTATAATTTGAAAACAAACCAGTAGACGACCAACCCTATAAAACCATACCAAGAAGATCTCCAAATCTCTATACCCCTTTTCCTCTGTCAAGTACCATTTAAACTTCTTCCAAAGAGAAGAAAGTACGGTGACCTTACCTTAAATCGAACGAAACGAGCGTCTAAAACGAAGCGAGCCGAGGAGTCCCGGTCGAAAGTCGCTGGGAATAAAAAAAAAAAGGGAAAAACGTAGAGTAGAGAGGGATCGAGACGGTCCTCAGAATTACGCAGCATTCTCGATTTCGTGCGGCGCCGGGTCGTTTAAGGAGACGGCCAGGGATGATCCGCAGGGACGCTCTTTTGGGATATCGAGATCCGGAGATAAGGGCGGACGTATGCGCGCAACCGTAGCGAGAAGCATGAGATCTTAACTGCTCGATCTCGTGACATCTTCCGCAGGTCCGCTCGGCCGTCGTTCCTCCGTCCGACGGACGTTTGTTCGTCCGTGTCGCTCAGCGGGTGCCATCACCAGTTCCGCACCCTCGCATCCGTCAAAACGTTGTCTCTCCTTTTATTACGCGCCGGCCCTCCAAATCATCCCAATGAAGGATCGGCCGTTCCATCCGACGGAAAAGCCATTCCTCAGCGCGCCAGGCCGATCGCAGATCGAAAGGCACGTCTCGCGCACCGAGGACACTCGGATCCTTGGAAAGGGTCTTTTTATAGGGCGAATCTCGGCTCTAGCTTGCGCAAGCGGCTAATGTCGATTGGGTATAAAGGTCGAAGCTATGGAGTAGGAGAAGGTTAAGACACCGCGAGTGTCCTTATCTTATTTGTATAACGTATGTAGGGTGCGCCATCTACTGGTTTGTTTCTCTCAAATCTGCGATTTAATCTCAAATCTTTCTCTAGATCGTCCTGGTTTGTCATTCTTAAATCGAAGACTCCAAACTTCAGGATAAAAAAAATGTTAGTAGCTAAAATCGTTGGTATTCCACGTAAAAATGTCGCTCTGATCGACTGATATTCTAACTCCAGGAGACCTG
Source organism: Ampulex compressa (assembly GCA_038496175.1). NCBI lineage: Eukaryota > Metazoa > Arthropoda > Insecta > Hymenoptera > Ampulicidae > Ampulex > Ampulex compressa. The sequence goes on from JBCFXI010000161.1 coordinate 147,260, forward strand.
ATGGAGAATTAAAATATTGTGTTGGAGTAAGTTGCTCGTAAAGACCAGGAATCCGTCACCGATGCTTTTTCCACACTATATCTATATCGTACCTCCGATGATTCGGACTCTACCTTAAACACTACTTGTGAAACCAAAATACCTTAGCAGTCGTTACCCAAAACGAGTGCAAAAAAAAGGAAGAGAAGGAGCCTCGATGTTCGAGAGTTCGAGGTGGCAAAGAGGCTGACGATCGGCCCTTTCTGTTTCAGGCCTGGAATCGCAGGTGCAGGACTCGAAAGACCTCTACTGGTTCTAGAAGCGAGCCCCGGAGTCTCGTGGGCCAAACTGATCGGCGACTGGCGGCGGATGTAACCGCGGCGATTTTCCACGGGAGGATCCGCTCCGGGAAGGATCGAAAGGGCCGAATTGGGAGATGGAGGAGGTGTAAAGCGACGGATCGATGCCCTCCGTCGCGAGAGGGGCGAGGGGACTTTGTTATATCGACGACGATACCCGTCGTTCGGCCGTGTACATAGTGTTACCTAAATCTTCTAAGGATCTACTACTAGCGTAAACTCAGATAGTATTAGAGATACTTGCGCGCACTATTACCTTACATAGTGACTGCTGTCCAACCGCTGAGAAAAACCTCTAGTTCGTATAACGCTTAGGGGATATTAGACCATCGAAGCGTGTCTAAATTTTCCAAATAATTGTACGCGAGGAGATTCGAGTCGAGCTTCGACATGGAGACATTCTTCTCGTGCTGAACGATACGTCCACTTGTCATAATGTTATACCTTTGGATTCGATAAGGCTTTATATATATATATATATTAACGTATATATATATAAATATAAATAAATGAATGAATATACATATATATACGTACGTTTCTTCGACGAGAGAGAGGTCCATGTTCCTTGAATAATATTATCGAACGCGTAGAGTGTATTTTTCATTTATTACCGGTAATATTGATTGAAGCGCGGTTAACTTATTAGAGAGAAAATCGATGATATCGGGGGACTAATTATTTGGTGAATTTAGCTCCAGACTTAAGTAAAGTATTTATTGACCAATGATCTTGCCATATATATAAATACATATATATATATATATATATATATATAAATATACGCATACATATTACCATTATTATTGTATCATAACACACCGGGCGCTGCTGAAATTCTAAAACCTCTCCGAGTCGGCAAAATTAAAATAGTTATTATCCGAAGTCTCATAATTATTATTTGTTTCCCCACCCTGGAGCACGCATCCGCCGTAATCGATCGCGCCGTCTCATTGCATAGCGAACTACCTTTACCTTAAGCACATCGTACCCATCTCATGTTATCGTCATCATAGGTGTTAAATAAATGATGCATTAATACCAATACCACTGCGTTATCCGGCACTTGGACAGAGCCAAAGAATTTTCTTCCCCGTTTTTCGCATCCCATCGACGCATCGTTCGCGCGTAGCGACTCTCTCGCGATCGACCGACCTTCGTCTGGAGGCTGAAGGATGTTACAGGAATGAATACGGTTTCGCAAATCATGCTTCCGAGATTTGAACAGAAAACGGAGAGTTACGATGCAAAAATGTGCAGTGAGCGTGTAAGTACTAGGCGCACGGATTTTCAAGTAAACATAATTCTGGTGATTTGAGAAATTGACGGTTCACTAGCAGGGCGTCAAGTACCAAACAGTGTTCTGTAACAGTCTTCAAACTGTTTAATCTCCCAAATATAATTAGATCTGTAATCTATGGCTAGATTCTTTACTTTCATTGTCCCTTAAGTTTTGAATTCGGTATAGCGTCGATTTGAAAACTCATTTTTGGCATTTTTTATCACACGTCAAAGTGTTTTCGACCATAAAAAAAAACTAGACGTTTTTATAGTACGATGTCCGTGAATTTCAGTTGTATCTCTCTTTTTGCAAACAGCCGCGAGTCGTGCCTTTAATGCGGTCTAAGCTTGTTTTACACGCGCGTAAGGCCAGTTGCTTTATTGGACTTTGGGGTAGCATTTGGCAGCAGCGGCGCGGTATTTCCGGCTGGAGAAATAGAATTTGATGGTTTTGCGGTTCGTTACGCCCTCGCTGGTTAATTACACACTGCTGAATTTAGAGACGTCGCTCTGCCCGGAAAGTTAATCGGGCACGTAATAAAAGGGGGGAATGGGGAATTTAATCTCTCGCTGTTTTACCCCGAACGTTCGCTTTTGGCTACGTTCAAACTCTCCAGCTTTCCAATTCGCTAGTTTTCGAAACTGGAGTGCTCGACTGAATGTTTATCTCGCGTATCAAATGTTCCTCTGTATTATCGATACGTTTAATAATTGTCGATAGGAGCGAATCGCTATTGCGTTTGCTACTCGTAAAATATATCAGCTCTGCTGTATATAGAGAATATATCGGTGTTAAATTTCGTTTCCATGTATCGATGTATATTTTTTCTAAATAGTTATATGACAATTTGTTAAAAATATTCTCGAACAAATTATCTTTATACAAAGTTATTTTACGCACAATTTACATTTGCACAGGGGATGTATACGATGATACGATATACCTGACGCGGTTGTCATCGAATTTATCTACTTTGATCGACGGCGTATATTCCTCTTTATCGCTTCATCGATCAAACTCTTCACCACCGCCGAATGCAAAATCCGATAAATCGACCGCGTATCCTGGCGTAACGTAATTTCGTCGAACGTACGATAAGTATTTCTCGGCCTAGTGCTCATCGAGATACGACTCGTCAATTAGTACGACGTTATCCCGAGCATGAGAAAAGCACACAATTATATCTTAATTGGAAAAACATTGATCGTACGTGCGTCGATAATAAAATATTTATCCGCCGCTTTATCTGGATTGTAAATGCGCAGTACGCGTTACGACAACGACTTCCAACATCCTTCGGTCTACCGCTGTAACGTAGATTCTGATCCATCATGATTGTAGGTATTATGCAGGAAATTAACCAGAGATGATGAGAAAATCGAAAATTATCAACATTAAGCACCTTGATGATGCGTAATGCCAAAAGTATTGGCCCTCCACCCGGATTTTTTAAGCGTATGTCTTCCGTTGTTAACCAATGCTGGCGACGATGACGAATCTTTAAATGCGCCTCAATTAGTGAGACGCTAATCAGTGTGAGATTGCGTAAGGCGGATCGGGCGCGGGCATTAAAGGCACATGCGGTAAATAGCGCTTTCGTAACGCGGTTCAACGAAATCGAAGACGGCAGCTGTTCGTTTCAATAACGCCGATCGGATCGGCATGCCTAATTCCTGTAAGAAAAACAGACTTCGGGGGAAATACCGACGAGGAGATACGTCAGGGGCCAAAATCGCGATGGACACGGATTCCGCTTGGACTCGTACGCCGTTGATATTCTTACCATTGAAAATGAACATTTTGATCACATTTTTATCTCTCTCTATTTCACTGATCTTATAAAAATCTTATAAAAAAAGTTATTAGCAGAGGAGGGATCGATGATAAAATAAAAAATCGAAAGAAACCGAAGAAGGTCGGTAGGTGACAGTTTTAAAAAAGATGAAACAACGTCAATGGCGATCTTTTAAAAAAATAACATCCCTAGTATAGGAAAGATCGATAATAACGTAATTAATCCAAATGAGTCAAAGAAGACGAAATTTAATTTCAAAATATACGCAAAGTCTGAAAGGTTTCTTTCGCTGACAACCACTTAAATCCTTTCGTAAAACCTGCGTAACTTTTATACCTCTAAAGATATTCTAATGAAATAAACGCTGTTAGAAAACTAAAACGTTCCTTTATATATTCCTGAAATAACAATAATTTATGTCCGCCCACGATCCACGGTGAGCATTTTCGCTGGACAACACAGAATCCCCATCCATAATAGCGGAAGGATTAATAGTAACGAAAGGCGGTTCTTCCGCCAAACCACAAACATTTCTATTTAAACGATGATTTATGCACGAGCAGCGATTTTTCTCCCACCGGATCGTCGAGGCGGCAGTTGAGCGTGTGGCGGAATAGCGAGGAGCGCGGTCCGCGGACATCTGGGCCGATCGCGGAGCGATTTCCTTTACACGTGTCGCACGGGCCAAGGCGCTGCTTCCTAAATCAGCCCTACCGCGGAAATAACCTTAACGAGATGAGAAAATAAGCAATTAACATCGTCACCTAGCCTCACGACCGCCTCGGCCCGACGACGATCGGCCCGTGTTATCACGTGTAAAACATCTGCTGGCCGATTGCCCGCTACTGAGCGCTCATCGAGCCACGAACGGACACGGACGACTCGTTGCCACGATTTTTCCCAGATTAGAATAGCACTCGGCACGTGCATAAACTCCCTGGGAAATTTTTCACCGCCCCTTTGCGCCCTTGCGTGACTCTTCTTTTGGATATTGGAAGCTCCGAGTAATTTAAAGAGTAAGATTTTGGGCCAGACGTCGCCTTGGAAATACTTTGCGAGGATTTGGTTGTTTTAGGAACGTCTTACCTTGTAGAATCTTGAACAGAATGGATAACATTGTATTATTTTAACCATATAGTAATAACCTATTGGGCCAAGTCCTCGCTTACCTTTCATCTGCTCCCACCTTCCTCCTATCCTTCCGCATTGGACTTTTACACGAAATACCCCGGTTTGTGGAACGAAAAACTGAAATTTCCTCAGGTGAGTTATTAGTATTTCGAAGTAATTTATCCTGCGGCTGATAATTACCCTCCTCGTAAAAGCACGAGGCCGGTGCATCTGGTCGACGCAGGGCCCGGCTTCATAATCTCCGATCGACGTGGATTCCAATAAACGGTAGCCGCCACTAAATCTACCAAATAATAAAATAAATCTCTGGCCGTCCAGAAGGGGCTAGTTCCGATCTTCGGATAAGGAGAAAGCCGGAGATATACGGGGGGCGAAGCGGTGCGAGGAGGATGAAAAATCGTGAGGAGGGAGTAGGAAGGGAAAGGGAAGAAAAGAGAAAGAGAGAGAGAGAAGAAAGGACAGGGGAGAAACGGTAAGATTTACCGCATGGCCCAAAGTGTTCCATCCCATTTTAATTACCGAAGACGCTTTGTCTAGATTCAAACCTCTGGCTTCGTTTTCCAGCTACAAAACTACAAAACGTTCCTACGACGAAACTCGTATTTCCTTTCGAAATCCCTCGGGGCCCGCGTAGATCAAAAGTAATTAAAGATCTTGATTCCCAACTCGCCTCGATCGAGCTCCCTCGATCACCACCGAATTTTCCCTGGGAACCCCTTTATCCTAAACCTTTCGAAACCCTTAACCGAGAATGCTCGATAACCCTGACGATGATTTAGATTATCCAATTATCGCCAGAAAGTATTCGAACTCCCCGAATTCCACGGAAGGTATTATCGATTATCCAATTATCGCCAAAAGTATCGATGCTCGTGTATGACCGTTTTAAAATTTTTATTTTCGCATATAGACTCTGGCAAGTGATATACGTATATATATATATATTTACATATGCGTATATACATATATACATTCGTACATTCGTACACGTGTCAAATTAAGTACTCGATCCCTCCCCCTCGATCCTCCCTGATTTCAGATGCAGCGGTTCCGGTGGAGCGTTACCCTCCGCTTGGATCATCATCCGCTCACCAATTCAACGCCCTGCATTTCGTTGAGGGAGAGAGAGAGAGAGAGAAGGAGAGAGAGAGAGAGAGAGAGAGAGAGCATCGCTCCACGCGCATAAATCAGTCTGTTCCGTTTCTTCTGTCGCGCGTATGATTTGTGTGCTTTGTTACGCAATCGTGCATATGCTGGCTAGACGTGGAAAAACCAGAAGCAGGAAACCACGTGAGGGCCACGTGAGCCGCTCTACAGGCATTGCGCGGTGACAAGCTTCCTGGCTTTCGTGTTTTTCGTGCGAGCTTTTTAACGGTGACCACGGTGCCTTCCAGAAGCATCCTCGTATCCCTCCAGCCCTCCCCTTGGGCGCTTGTTCGACACTCGCTTGTTAATAGACTATATCCTGTGGCTAAGAGGAAGGTCGTTGAGCAACGACCAACTTTGTCGTAGATCTCGTCGATATTAATCGCTACAGCGAACGGAGACTTCTTCTTTTACGAATTATATTTACAAGGAGGGATCGAGTATGCGTATATATACATCTGAAAGCGTAGAAACTTTGAGAGAACGGAACACCCCGTGGATGACTATTGGAAAGGAGATGCTGATAAGTCCCGTAAACGAATATCGCTTTTTCCTAAACATTACGCGTCTCTTTTGTTTAACGTATGAAACTATAAATGGGATAACAGATGTGAATGTAGGTAACCGAATTATTATCGCAAAAATCCAAATTACACGAAGATAAAAAAGATTTGGTCGACGTTTAATTCCAGCTTATGGTTTATAATCTGTAAATAATCACGCCACACGCCTTAGTGGTTGTTGCGCCGCTCGAAAGATCCGGAATATCGAATCGTCGAAAGGAATAAAGCGCGAACGCTCGTCGGTGTACCGAGGCATTATCGTATTTGCAAAGACACAGACAATTTGGATCGAAACCGCCGTACACTTGCACGCGCATCGCCCCTCGATTCACGGTAATTAAATACCGGGTACGTGGCCTCCCCTACGTACTTTCGACCGCGCACCCCTGCGCAGCCCTGCGCCCAAATGCCGGGGGTCAGGTTATTGATATTGCACCGGCCGGAGAAACAAATGATCCGACCGTGAATATGAATATTAATTTTGCCACGCTAACCTTCCTTGGACACGACCGAGCTGCTATTTGTCACGCGATGACGTACGCCTCGACCTCGACGATTCTCGTTTTCGGCTCAACCCCCTTCGACGCTTTCGCACAAAGCCATACTATGGGGTGTCCCGAAATTCACGCGAGAAGGAATTCTCTTGGAAAACTCGGGTTTATAACCTAATATTGTAAATTTTTTATGGATTTATAAGTATATAGTATAGGATTAAGCATCGTTTTGCATATTTATGATCCCTATTATATTTCAAGAGGGCTCACAACCCAGTGCACGCGTTGCACTAATTTCAAATTGCTCCTCCTCTTTCCAAATATCGATCTGATAATACGATCCAATGATTTTCATTCCAAATTATCCAGAGCCGACGCTTTCGAATCGTTCGTCCGCTACGAAGATAGCCCCGGGAGAGCAAAGCGAGGGCACCGTGACCGAGGAGATCGAAACCGTTCCTGGATCCAGGGGACCCGGTGACTCCTTCGATCGAATCTCATCGCGCTCTCGATGACATACTGACGGCGCGCTCGACAAAGGCCGAAAAAACGTCTAGGAATGTCGGCGAGCATATTTCGGCGGTGTCACCTTTGGGAGGAGGGAAGGAGAGAGGGAGACGCGAGGAGAGAGAGAGAGATGGAGCCAGAGAAAGAGAAAGAAATATATATATATATAGAGAGAGAGAGAGAGAGAGAGAGAGAGAGGGAGAGGGAGGGAGAGAGAAAGCACCCTCTCTGTCCGCCTCGAGGCGTCGGTTGGCCTCCCTTCCAGAGCTCGTTCCTCGCCTACCTGCGCCAAGAGAGTCGGGCTCGCCCTGAGAGGCATCTCTACCCTCCTGTTCCCACGGGCTACAACCTCTGACGTACGATGTCCCGGTACCGCGGTACACGACGTTCTCCTTCCCGATATCTGCCCACCTCGACTGCCTCCCCCCCTTTTTTTACCCCTTTTTCACCGGACCCGCCCCCTCGACGAGGCAGAAAACCGGTAGCTCTGGCCGGGCGGAGATTGGGACCCTGGCTGGATTCGCATGGCGGAAGGCACTTCCGGATTTTTTCATCGAACTTCTGAGAGGAACGTATCGGAGGATGCGTGGATAGGATGGTGGTTGTGATCCTTGAACTCGAGGTTTTGTTGTTTGAGGAGGAATCTTTTGGTTTTTGTGCTGGACACTTTGTTGTATACCATAAAAATGGAATGTGCGTAGAAGGAGGGAAAGGGGTAAGTGTGGTTTTTCTCCAAGAATTGGATTTTGGTTTTTATATCTGTTGGAGGATGGGTACGTGCATACGATTGTCTTGGATCATCGCGCGATCTGAGTGCCGTGCAACGATCGATTGGTAATTTCGGAAGCTGGATATAAATTGCCCATCGTGCTTTTGAATTTAATAGATGGAAGATGGTTGTGTCTGCAAGTTTACTTACCGTCTTTTGACGCGGTATCAATCATGCGATTTGCATAAAAGTGAGAACAGCAGGACTGCGTATGTGCAAATGTTTCTTAGCTTCTGAAAGAATCGGGTGATAAGTTCGCCGATCCAGCATCGATCGAATCTTATATTCATATTATTCTTAAACAACCGTACTATTTTTTATATTTCAATTAAAAACATCTATACTCTTAACCATTTACATTTCAACAATCCCATACATTTAACAATTCCTCACTTGAACTCCATAATATAAGAATAAATCGAAGAGCCGGAAATCCAGGCACAAAAGCGATTAGCCAACCCAGTTCCACCGATGGCCCCTTTCGAGCATCGTCGATGCACATCGATTAATTCGATGCACGGTAGGCGAGTCGTAAAAACTGCTCGTGTCCGCGATTCACCCGAATCACGATGCACCTGCCCTTCCACGCTCGAGCCTTAATGCCCTTCGCAACCCCCGGTTCGATACGCCGAGCGGGCAAAATGAGACGTGACTCGAAAACTAGTCGGGGGTGCCGCTACTCCGAGAAACACGTGCGCGCTCGATGCACCCACTTAACCATTGTTATGCCCCGGACACTCGCGAGCGGAGCCGAACTTCTCGATTTTTCACCGCGCGCCCCTCCGCGAGTTTCTCCCTTTGTCCTCCGCGCCAGTCGCGCAGAAATCGGGGTGTTTTTTCGCGCTCTTTGACGGATCGCTCCTGACCGCTGTTCCTGCTTTACACACTTCGATCGAAAGACGAGCCTGTTTTTACTATTCGAAAAGAACGATGTAGACAAACGAGTGCTCGATGTTCCTGAGTTTATCGGCTGTCGAAGGTAGTTGGTAACTTTTATTTCAGGATTTGATCGATGACCTATACACTCGAAGAGGAACCTTTTTGAGTAGGATACTTGCGGATATGCGAATCATTCAAATTCGTATAAATTTCTAAAGGATTCCTCGTCGTGCAAAATGTCCACGCCTCGAAAGGTCCTCGAGAAACGAGAAGAGCGAGATTCGCTCTCAATGCCGCACGGCGAACAATTCGAAACGGGTTAACGGCGATAACCATTAGGGAATTAACATAGATATTGGACGGAGCAAAGCAGGCTCCCGAGGGAGCAAAGGGACAATGCGGCGATAGGATAAGGCGGAGGAAGCGAGGCCGTGAACGTGTCTATTCGAGCGTAGCTTGGCCTCTCCTCTTTCTCTCGTCGCGCCACGAGGAACCAACCTGCGCCAGCGGAATGTCTTCATTAAAGTGCCCGAGCTCATCATTTATGCAGAACAAAAACAGAGCGAGGTGGGCTTCGACACCGAGCTACTGGCGCGTTTTTAATTTCGGAGGAGTCTGATCGGCGAGTCGCACCGCGATTTTCTTAGGACCGATCGTCATTGGCTTTTGGGGAGATCGTTTTCGGATTTTGCGCGAGTAAGGAAGGTTGATTTGGTAGGCGTGTAACTGGAAGAGTCTAGGATAGATAGCACGTTTTGAATATATTTTGTATTGGTATTAACGTAAGGAACGCTTCGTACCGTGAAATCATTGCTTGGGACTCCTTTAAAATCTATTAGTATAGCAGAGTGTAATACGGAGCGTAGTTAATTTTATTGGGTAAAAAGATTAAAACCGTTATAGAGTACAGACGCTTTTGTGCCAGAGTTGGGACTTTCTTTATCATCACCTTGACTATATATACAATGACATTATTCGTGAATCCCGACGTAGCGTGTCCTTAGGTATTACTCAATGGCGCTGCTTATCCAGATGTTGTCGGTGTCTGGAAAAAATGTACCCTCTCAAAGTACACGCACGAATTTCCCAGAGACAGTCAAAGTCTAACTTTCTTAAGTACGTACAAACACGTACAATGCGTTTCGAAAAGCCTTGATCCAATATTTGAGCAAATGTCTTTTATGGTCGATTACACTCGATAATACTCGTCGTTACGGTCACACGGGGAGCGATGAGTTGCGGATTTAAAGAAAAGATGAATCTTTAGCCCTCATCATCGTAAATGCAAATGTATCACGAGGCACTCGAGGCTCGCAATCAGAGAAGACGTTAATGACGTCAAAAATTAGTTTCGGTCGAGGTGATGTTCTTAAAATACAACGTTCGCAATATTCGCGTACGCGGTTATAATACGGATTTTTGTGTTGCCGATAGGCAGCGTAAAATAAGAAACACTCGTTCAAGGATGAATTCGTGAAAAATGTGAGCGTATAAATAATATATCGCTGGTCCCAAAATTCACGCAAAAAGTAATTTTGATAGAAAGCACGGGTTTATAATAAAAAATTGTAAATTTGTTATCGATTCATAAAGTATGGAGTACATGGTTATGTATAGAATAGCATATCAAATAAATAGCCCCCATGGCTTTCCTCGCACATCCGCGTTCCTTCCTTGAAATTTTCAAATCCTGCTTAAATTCTGCGACATCCACATTTTACCTTAAGCTATAAAAAATTATGTACACCTATACACATTCTTCAAAAAAAAGAAAAACCTAAAAATTCCCACAGATAGAAATCAATCGCAATAACAAAAATACGTTATTCCACTTAATACAACAGTACACAGAGCAGATATGATTATTGTCAGTAGAGCGCACACTACATCAAGGCTCAAAATTCAAGGAAAGATCCAACCTCGAGGAAGCCGATCGCTCGAGGATCGAAGGCATCGACTCTCCTCTCCTCGAGCGCCGCGAGCCGCGACGACCTTCGTCTCGACGGAGACCCCACGCAAGAGCAGCACACTCTCCCACGAGATGAATTTACGAGCGTGGAAATAGAGAGGCGCAGGACGATGGTCCTCCTTGGGGTACCCGTTATTACACAAATGAACAGCGCGCGCGCGCGCGCGTATCCCTAGGAAGCGTACGCGCCGTGTCCCGTGGCTACGGGGGCATAGATAAACGGCTAGATAATGTGCCATGCTGACAGAAAGTCTCCGCGGAGCTACCTGCTGCGCCGGATGCCTTCTGTGTCGCCGATCGTAGAATTAGGGAGCATGATTCGGGCATTCCTGCGTGTCGCGAGCCTCGAGGACGAGGCGACAGCGCGCCCCCTCGATGGGAGCTGGTTGCGCGAACCAACCGGACGCCAACCCCATGCGGCGTCCTCAACCTGGTCCTGGAATATCCTGGCTAGACGATTGATCGTGCGAGGACGAAGGCTTCGTGAAGAGTGGGACCGTCGATCGAGAATCGAAGGTTGCGTTAGGGAGATCTCTGGGAAGGAGGTGTTGATCTTGCGTAAGGACGAGGGTTGAGGGAGATGAGATCGAGGGAATAGATGCGGAAGATGTGTAATGGTAAAAAGTTTGCTGGGATGGAATTCTTTGTCGAGTATGTATTCTGGTTTATCGCGATGTCGAGGGAGAGTGTACTGGATCTTATTTTTAGTCTTTTTCTTTAACAGTGTTTCTACCACGACCGCACTGGATATTAACCCTTTGGACTCGCGCGTCCATCTGAGCTCGAAGTGGAAATGCCCCGTCCGATGGAAAATAAAAGTGTGCTTTATTATATTCCACGCGAGAAGCGGTGCGATTAACACTAGAACTACCAGCCACTTTCTGGGCATATTTAGAACACCACGTACATCTTTAACAAAAAAGGGGAGAGTAAAAGGAAATTTTAGTAGATCAAAATGATGATCTAAATACTGCGCGAAAATCATGGAAAATCTAAAAAAAACTTATAAAGTAGTACGATTTTTTAAAGAAGCGACTGACCAGTCGTTTTGACTGCTTTGGTAGTTCTAGTGTTAAGGATATACGTGCTGTATGCAAATATGTCCAGAAAATGACAGGGTAGGTTTGGCGTTAAGGTTGGGCGGATAGTCCGGTATTTCGAGGTGCGCTTGCAAACTGTAAGTTCCAGGTGCCTCGTGCATCCGCGTTATATGTCATTTGACGTGCTAGCGCGACGCTTAGCGACCGTACGAGAGATGTTTCTCAGTTTTGCCCATTGCCCAGCTGTCTAATATGCATACAATGTTACGACCGCCGTATGTCCATCCGCGCGCAAAACCACGCTGGCTGCTCTATATTCTCGAGCCATCGTGCCCTTAGAAAGGCCATACGTTCGTATTTTTCAATGTTTATGAGATTTTTTATAATAAGGTAAGGTAATAGAACCATTGGAATTAGCGAATAATTTTGGTTTCGATGGAAGGAAATATTGAGTAGAAGTATTGCTTACGCGATTATTTGTAATAATGTATTCAATGTATTACATAGTCGTTGTTAGCTGTAATTGTTATTGCCAAGAAACGAATATCTTGTATTGTTTTTAAGAAACGATACAGGTACGTAAGTACCACGGAGAAATGTCGTGGCTTATGTATAAACATCGAACATCGGAATGTGGAATGTTTACACGTAAAACGATGGATGGCGGAAGTTTAATGCCCCAAATAAAATAACGTATGTTTATAAACAAAGGGTCTAAAAACGTTTATTTCATTTCTGCATGTCCAAGATAATTATGTTACGCGTGAGAACTTTCATCGTTTGTTAAATACAGTCGTAAATTTAACCAGTCAAATGTTTCTTTATCTGCAGTCGTGTGCAAAGTGTTTCTTAATCCATTAGCGTTTCTTCAGACTCAAAATTAAAAGTAATAAATACATGCCGTTGATTCGAACCGATCATCGTATTTGATCATCGATTGTCATATTTGTTCTTACATTTTTGTGCCACACGAAACAATGCTTTTGTCGATCGATAAAATCTTGTCTGCAGAGTCGACGATAAAACGCGATGGAATTGTTACTCTTTAACACTAGAACTAGCGGCCAGTTTTCAAACACTCTTTAGGACACCGGATATATAATATACAATCGTATAACATACCATAATAAAGTCATGCAAAATCTTGAAGGATACTACTTGGCAAAGTTGCGTAATTTTTCTAAGAAAAGTTCGAGCAGCCATTTCTATCGATTCGGTAGTTCTGGTGTTAAATATCATTCCAAATGCGACACACATTTATCAATATAGATATGGGGGGATTGTACAAGGTTCGAGAAGGTACATGGCGTCATCCACGGTTCGTTTTGAAAATGGAAAAGGATGCGACGATCGGTGAGGTTGATGGAACATGATGATATCTGTGGTCGGTGCAAAGGAAGAGGTATCCTCAATGTCAATAGTCATCGTATCATCTCTCGTTGAACGTTCCTCGCGGAGTGGCCATGTCTTCGTCTCTGGATAATTTACAGTTTAACAGGCTCGTATTTGTGGTCCGTGCTATCCTTGTCGGCTTGCATCATCACTATTAGCGTGGCGATGAGGAATGCCATGACCATTTTCCAGGATATCTAAAACGTGCCAATTAAAACATTCCATAATGTTATTATATTCTAAAGAAGTATATAATATTAGGTAAATTAATTTCGAAGCTTTCGGATTTTGATATCGCTTGTACTTTGTAGTCCTAAAAGCAAGTATGTAAGAATTTAAAAGCTTTAAAGTGTTCTTTTTTCGTATCGTATTTTTCAACGATTGCCAAAATTTGGTAGTCAATTGTAAGCTGTTGGTAAATTTGTTTAGGTAGCGACTGAAACGAGGATGAATTCTTTCGTGAATTTTGAAGAGTTTCCTGCGCGAGCAATAATCTATTCATTACTAATTGTTTTACAACCATATACGTCTCGTAACAATTGTTTCAACATCGATTCATCGAAATTTATATTAGACGTCTTCATAATGAATAACACGCGTGTTTGAACAGTGGAATTGTATCGATTATTGTGATAGCAACCTTATCGTCGGTGTTAATCGTATTATCGCACATGGAAACAAACCAATAACAAAGTGTAACATCGTGAATATCAAATGCTGTACAAATACGGAAATCGGCAATCAATAAGATCGAAATGCTAATTATCTCGTTTCGTTACGACTTTGCAATAGAGGTCTTGTTTGACTCCATTAGTCACTTCTTATCTCGCCATACGCCGAACTTTGGAACAACAAATCGAAAGTTTTAGATTGCCAAACCAGTGCAACGTGTAAGTTAATTCAACTTGACCAGAACCAATCTAACTCTTGCATAAAGAATGTTCGTTAAAAAATGGTGTTCAATCAGGGACAGTAAACATGTATAACTTTGTTATAAAGATACTAATCAATGCAAGAGCACGGAGAACAAACAGATCGTTACCGAGTTTGTCTACAAAATGTATAAACGACTTTTAATCGTAACTTAACAATCTCAGCCAAGACGAAAGTTCTTTTAATATACAAAGAAGCTCAAACTAATATACATCTTGTATCAAACTCCATAAATTACGATTCTCCTTCAATAACCAAATATCATTCCGCAACTCTTTCGATCGCAACTCTTTCGCAAAATCCTCCTACAAGACTCTCGTAACGAGCCAATGTTACGTAATCAAACAAAAGCGCATCCCTCGTGACCCAATAACGATCCACTACAAACATAGCACAAACTCCACACCGCGCATTTTCGTGTGCACCAACTACGAGAGAAGGAAGACATCTTTCAGATCTTTCCCCAATAAACAACAAACAAGGAGAATCTTGTCACACGAGTGCATCGCGTGTCCCGCACAGAGGGCCTTTTCCTTCTCAGCGAGGAAAGGCCCTTCCCAGGATTTTCCGTGCCCTCGCGATCAACCCAAAGCCGGATTCGCCGCGGTTCACTTGGGGGAATGCGCACTGACCGAGCGCGACTATGAACATCCAAACGCTTACGCTGAACATGATCACTGTAACTCGTAACTCTCGGCCCTCGGGTATCGTACGTTGATGCTCGTTAACCCTCTCGATTTAATGCCACGTTCGAACAGCGGGCACATATATTTATACCCGCGGTGATCGCCAACGGGCCAACTGAGTAAACGCACGGCATGTGCGACTTGAAGCGAATCGCGCCTTTGACTCGAGGGAGCGAAAAAAAAAAGACGAAGAAATTGGCGGCAAGAGCACGGGCAGAATTCTCGTGCCTTGGAAGTAGATGGGCGAATGTCATAATTTAACAATTTCAAGCTGTGTTTATCGTTCGATTAAATTGTATCGGCTCTACAGGCGGAGGAAGGGCCGACCCGCGTTATTTTTAGAAAAAAAAATATCTTCGAGCGTTACCGATGGTATTAGCGCCGAAGCCAACGACTTTTAGGAGCTACGCTTTTGGGTAGGTATTCGAAGTACATCGCGGGTATCTATGAGAGAATGGAAATAGTAGAAATGTTACTGGATCGATATTATAATATACGCGTTGCGAGAAAGTTGTGGAGGATTTTCTAAAATGCATTCTCATAGGGTTATGGATATTTTCTAAGATACGAGTAATCGAGGCATCGTTTTTCTTTCAATGTCGAGCAACCTTTCTCTTTTGGGCCACATTTGTATTTTGCAGTAGCTGTCTTAGTTCTCATCGTAATTAAAAACTATGCAAAGATATAAAAGTAAACCACGGTTATTAGGCGAATTCTTAATTGCATAATATAAATACTGGAAGAGTAAATCTCAATTTAACACCGTTGTACATTTAATTCGAAACATGTGAAATATAATCTCACGCGGACTTTTGATTCCAGTAATAACTGGAACGTAATTATCCAAATAAAAGTTACAACCGGTTGGGTTACGCTAGTTTATTTTGCCGTGCCAAATGGGAGTCGTGGCGGGTTCGTGGAGTTCCCATTCGCATGACTGAGAATAGTAATCGTACAATCCCCCGAATGTTCTCGCGTTTGAAAGAGTGCTAATAATACCTGTATATTCACGACGACTGAACATCGACCCTCGATCCTAATCGACAACTGAACAAACACTCGGCAAGGATATTTCGAATTTCTGCGTCGAAGATTTTTCTGTACCGTTTAACACGCCGCATTGCCGTCTCCTTTGACCACCTATACATTTCTAGAGACTTACGTAGAGTACTTACACGCTTACAAGACGCTCAATGTCCGCGCCTTACATAAAACAACACAAGAATAATCATTACTAGCTACATAAACATAATTCTTAATTATCAAAGTTATACGAAATAATTCAAGAACGTTGACCAAAAACCCAGCTCAAATTTTTCCTACAAAAAAAATTCTTTGTCCTCAATTCTTCAATTTACAATCGTATTCACCTATCGACCTCTTCGTCTCCATTTCTTCCTCAAGATACTCGATGATACTCGATACTCGATGTACCCAAATACGCATCCAAAGCTCGAGTGTCGGGAGTCCAGGCGTTAATTCCGAGCTTTCGATCGGCGTCTTCGATACGCCGATTTGATTAGGCACCGTGCGATCTAACAGCGATTCCTTGTCGCGCGCTTTAATCGTGACCGTGCGATCGTCGGTCCGGCTAAAGGAAGAGGGGAGGCGCTTCAAGGTGTATTGAGATCGTGGCCGAGGGACAGGAGGGAGGAGGCTAAGATTTTATCTGGCGCAGCTGATCGGAGCCTCACGCTCTCTGGCCCTGGCCGAGAGGAACGGAGCAGGAGTCCTCCTTTTGCACCGGGGCCTCTCTTGGATCTCCCGGATTTGCATGCGATCAGTTACCGATTAAGCGCGATAGAATCGGCTGCGATTCCAGCCGCAGCCCCTTTATTGGGACGTGAGAGGAACAGCGCCAATTCGAACCTTTCCCCCCTTTGGAATACGCGCGGGTCGAAGCCAACGAGCGTCGACTTCATTTCCCGCGACTATTAGCTCGGTTCGTGACGCTGTGAAATTGTGGTGCTCGGAGCAGGTGATCCCTTTACTCGAAGAGGACTCGTGGACGAGTCAAAAGGTCGATTTATCGTGGCAAAAGTAGACGCGATTTTCCCTCGATATGCAGCCTTGGGATTGGCTGCTCCGAGGACCACGACTTTATTCCTTTGTAATGTTGTTAGAGAGAAAGAATAGTAGAGGTATATACCCTACGATTAGTGCGTTGGATTTTTGAGAACGATCGCTAAGGTCGTTTGACTCGTATTCCGTTCAACCAATCGAGACATTATATATAAGTATATACTCGTGGTGGTATTTAGGCTGGCTAGGATCATTGTTCGCAATATTAACCCATCGACTGCCACGCAAATGTAGCGCGTCTTCCCCTGGGTGCCACGCTTTTGCAGCCAATCCAAACTCGCAGCATGCACTACACGAGATATCTCGTACTTGGCAGTCAATGGGTTAACCTCGTGTCTAGTTGGACATCGCCCTCACCAAACTTATCCCAATCCAAACAAGATGCATCCCAAATTACGATCATCAAATCACGGCATAATAAAACTTCAATATTCCCAAATAAAAAATCTATATTCGGAATAAAGATATTTACATTCGATTTGGTCCGTACAATATATAACGAGCTATCGGTACGTCAGCAATGAGATCCATACAACGCGAAAAAGTGATCCGTCCCCATCGCGAGCGGGGGTCGCATCAAAGTCGAGGGTCAAAGGGTTGAAAAATGAAAGCGCTCAGACGGGGGAGGTAGGAAATCAGCGCAGCGGGGCCGGATGGAATCCGGCGAGTGACACCACGACTCGTCGGAATTTGAGCGTTGCATAGCCGGGGTACCTCGCGCTCCTCACAGCGGCGTCTCTTTCCGGCTTGACCGATGCGTCCTCCCGCTCGTCGTTACGCACCGTCATCCGACTCGTTCCCGTGTACGCGCCTCCGATGCTCCACTTCCCTCGGCTGCATTCGTAGCGCCGGCAGCGTGCCGGGCGTGCTGATACTTCGGCTTCTGTTTGCGCTACTTTGGCCGCGAGGTATGCGGCCTGAGACTTGCCTCCGAGCATCGCACATTGCCCCCCTCCCCCCCGCGATTGCGGATCGGTACGCGAGGATTTGAGCGAGCACCGACCGGATACCGAGGCTCGAATCGCGCGCCGTCCAAACTGCCAAACTCGAGTGGACCTGGACGAGCGTTTAGGCGCGCACGAGCGTGTATGCGTCTGGATGGTAATGGATAGCTTCGAGTTTTGAGAGTTTTTCGACTTGCTTCTTCGGTTTTTGAGATTTACTTATGTTTCGGGAGGATTTGTTGTTTTGTAGGATTAGTTGTGTGGTTATTTGTGTTTTTGATTATGGGGTTGTTTGTGCTTTGGAGAGTTGCTTTGGGGATGGAAGCGATTTGTTCGCTTTGAGCTTTGGATGGAGTTGGAAGGGGGGATTTTTGTTGCACGAAGCTTAGGGTGGAAGCGTGGATTTCTGGTGTTTGCGGGGTCTGTTTAAGAATTATATCATAGACAGAGGTATTCAGTATGTTGTGCACGATTCGAAGGGTTTGGGGTATTTGTGTTGGTTAATGATGCTGATGTTAGAACCGCGCAACCACCGGGATTATTAATACGTTTCACTCTGGATCGATTTTTGGTGTCTTCCGGATTTAATTTTGGTTTTTCTTCGAGTCGCTCGAGGTGTATCTCTCCATGCTATTACGGTTTGCATAGAACGTATGATTTACGAGTTTTACGACAGGCAAGAAAGAATTCTCTTTTAATTCCTCGTTTTGCAAGGAGAATTCCAAATAGCCCGAATGGAAAATTCAGCGTGAAATTCGAGTTCCGTTACCTGCGTGGCGTTCTTTTAAGAAGGTCGACGTTGAGAAAAATCCATTGAAAATTCACCATGTGATTGCCGTTATTTTTTGCCGAGGCGTACTTTGACCCTAACGTTTGGAATTTCTTACTTCGGTACAACTTTATCTGTTTTTGCCTATTTATTCGACTCGAGTAAGAGCCACATGATTGTTCGGTTGCGTAAAGCGTTTCAGGTGTTTCACTGTTTGCGGAACATCTCGACTTGACGTGTCTTTTTTTTTTGTAAGGATAAATGTGATTGATTGAGCAAACATGCCGTACTGGTGGTCGATTTTAGGACGTTTTCGAGTACATTTTTTTTCCAACAAAAGGCAAAGACACGCAGGGAACCTATTGATACGTTGATGTGCTTTGGCGTAGATTTATATTGGCCTTGCTGCACAACTCAAATTCGTCGTTAGCTTACGAGAAACTATTTCCATCGAGTTACCAAAATTCGTCGAACTATCGGCCTATCATTATCATATTCAGGATCGATCACAACGTTTTCCACATAAGGAATATCAATACCACAGCATTGTACAAAAATTTTAGATCGTGCAAGGCATTGTTCAAGATTGTACAGAGTTTCTTTTTCTACATTTCAACGAGCCCCGCTGCTCTTACGGACCAAAGAGCGACGGTTAAAAAAACAAGGCGAAGAAAAAACAGCAATAACCTGTACAGACGCGTAAGAAAGCCGAAGAATTCCATGGCGAGCCGAACTCTCTTTCTCGATTAGCGATACAGATATACGCCTTTTCCCCCGGCATTGGCCGACTAAATGAAAGCCAACTTTGCAACCAGTCCGCTTAATAACGGGAATCTCGAGGGTGCCGATTTAAGCTGCCCCATTCCAGGGAGGAAAGAAGGAAACCGCCGAGGAAACCCTCCTGCGCGCCACCCTCTCGAAGGCCCTCGCTTCGCCATCAATTATTATCGTCTTCCACGGCCTCGCGGGGCTGACGTCGACGTCGCAGGCGCCCCAGGATTGGGCGCCGGGACGCCCCGACGTCTCCATGGCGACCGACCCTCTTCGACGAGGGTCGCCTAGGTGGGGACGAATAACTCGCGAAAACACGTAAATTAAACGCACTATGGGGGTTGATGGGGCGGAATGGGGCCGAGTGGGTGTCTCAGACCGTGAAACATAGCCGTCATAAGCGGATATTAAAACGTGTTTCCGGCTCCGGCTGGACTCGTAAGCGTCGAATAAAAATCCTCGCCTTTCGCGAATTGCTCCAGGCTGGGGCGTTATCGAGAACGTGGATGGAACCGAGAATTTCGAGGCTTCCTCGGAGGCGCAGGATCGAGAAGGTACTCGCGAAAAGGTTTATACGGAGAATACATGTGCTCGACGGAGCTCAGGATTTAGATTTTCAACTTTTGATGACATTACTACGCGTATAGATAGAGCGTCGAAGGAGAGATATGATTTATCGCGTTTGATATTTGGGGAACCCGTGTGTGTGATACAGTGACACGACATGTGCCCGATTGCGATGTTCCATTTTTTGTACGTGCGAGGAGACCAAAGCCGAAAGACTTCCAAATCTTTCTTTCTGATGTTGGCGATATTAATATAGCGCGATATGTATAATTCGGTCTAAAATGTAGCTAAAAAACGATTAAAAAAAATCGTTAGAAAAACGGGAGACATTTTAGTTTTCAAACGATATTTTACGTATTACGTAAATAATAGGAAATTTTATCCAAGGAGAAAGAAATTCTTACGGCATATCGAGTAGACTGTAAATAAAGCTCTTCGCCAACAATAATTCTCCGTTTTAGAAATTAATCGATTCATTAACCATCCATTTATTAAAAAAATGATTTATGCAAATATACCGCTTTCCCTTTTCCCTTCGCCGTCGAAGTAAATAAACTGTAGGAAAGAACGAAGGCAGCGTGTTCGACGCGCGTGTTATCTCCAAACCCTCCAAAGAAGCCAGGGAGAAGAAGGAATCGGATGTAACGATTCGATCGTATACAAAGAGTCCAGAGAAGGGTAGCTCGTCCGTCCTGTTCCGTTCCTCGAGGAAGGGGCGCGAGGTTCCGCAAAAGGTCGGCAAAAAGCTGCGTCGGAAAAAGCGGCGGCCGCTCGAAGTCGCGCGACAACTTTCCCTATATGCGTTATTTCGATGCCCGCGGCTTTTTCTCGGTCCGCCGCGCCGAGGTATGAAACCGCGCCAATTACCTTGTCAATTACCTCGATTGATGGTAGCCGCCATATTTGATTTCACAAGCAATCAAAGGTCCCCCGGCCTTTGCCTACTAGATCCGCCGCGATACAAACCCTCGAGGGGCCTCGCCGGAGTGAGCAATAATTCTTGCTTTTGCCACCGGATGCCGAGGAGGCCTCGCTATCGAACCGATCGAACGAGCAATCCGAAGTATTTCTCACTCGCGCACCCCGGGATACCGATTCCGCGTATCCCTGGAAAGATTTACCGCGTCCCATAAGTCACCTTCGAGGGCCGCTCGCGGAGGAAAAAGTGTAACGACGGCTGCGAGCCTCGGAGTCCTCCTCTCGCGTCTCATTAGCCAAACCGGGGAGGAGCTCCGCAGGCCCGTGGAAGCCCTTGGGACAGTGATTAAACCTTCGACCCTCGCGTATCCGCCCTCGGTTGCCCGAGTTAAAAGTCTATTTCACTCGCCCTCCGGAAATCGGTGTTGCTCTCTCGATCCTTGGGTAGGAAACTTTCCTCGAGATACTTTGGGACGAGAGGCGAATGCGGATGAATCGTTGTTTTCACAGTTGACGCGTTTTTAAATTGTTTGATCGTCGTTACGGCAGTGGAATAAACCGTCGCATAAGAAAATTCAGATTAAATTACTAAGTATCTAGAAGTGTGCGTGTATCCAGAAGTTCGGTTATAGAAGAAATACCAGTCTAAGAAGGTTGAAAGATCGAGGAATCGAGATATAAAAGTCTGTTTCGCGAAATCAAGATACAAAAGGCCGTATCGAGAGATCGAGATACAAGAGTCCGTGTCGAGGACGCTCGGTATTTCGCTCATAGGACGAGTCTTCGAGACCGTTGCTATTCTTATACGCCGGCTCGTCCCATCCTCGACGTGCGAGAGACACGTGCAAATATTTCCGGCTCATCTTCGAATTCCGAGGTACAAAAGAAATTCCCGGATAAAACTTTCGGCCGTCCCTGTTGGCGGAGGGTGCACAGGTGTCCTGGCAAGGAGGAGCGCGCTCTCGCGCATAGATTACTGTCGGGGAAACGTCGTTCCTCGTCGACGGATTGACAGTCGGAGCAACTGGCCCTCCGCGAGCAGCTGACCGCCGTGGAATCAAACCGCGCAAGGTGGCACTCTGGATACGCTGGTCGTACGTTACGCTGAAAACCCGTGTCTTCGATGTCTTTATATCCTTCATTTTGATCTTACGCGCTACATACGATTTTGATCGAAACATCGGCAAGCATCGAACCGGTCAATTTTAGTTTCAGTCTTGCACTTTCCATTAATATTTATCGTAACGATCGAATAGTCCTCCATTGCTAAAATCGCGTACATTTATTTTTGTTGTGTATTTTTGAGTGTGATG
The DNA here is from genome assembly GCA_038496175.1 of Ampulex compressa. Classification (NCBI taxonomy): domain Eukaryota; kingdom Metazoa; phylum Arthropoda; class Insecta; order Hymenoptera; family Ampulicidae; genus Ampulex; species Ampulex compressa. The sequence goes on from JBCFXI010000161.1 coordinate 169,548, forward strand.
ATAATTTTATATGATTTTTTATGCACGGCTTAATTCTTTTCCACTCGAAGTCGTAGCCTCTTCGTCGTAAGAAATACCGAGCATCGCGAGCTTTCGTCGGTCCGCTCGTATTTCGAGTAGCACGTGCTTAAATTATTCCGGCGTCAGTCTGTATATAAACACGGCCAACAAACTTGTCTAATAGGCCTCGCTAATAGTAAGAGGCGAGTGCTGGCAAGACATTTGTGTCACGACGGAAATATGGAGTTATAATGTAAGCGACGACATTTCCATCCTATTTGAATACTTATGAGTTACGCGCAAAACGTACCATTCGTGCGATATAAGGAGTCCCGAATATTTCAAGCCACGTCGAACCTACAGCTAGAGCTACAGAAATATGAAAAAAAAAGCTTTTAATTTATTTTATCACCCTCCATCACCGGCGTATCATTTTATTTCAAAAATGAGAATAGTTACGTATCGTATAAAATAAGCGTGCATAATTTACTATCGTACAATTCTCATATTAGACACTTTAGCGCACTAAATGCTCAATGTTGGAGATACTCAATATTCCCAAGTAAAAGGAATAAACTTTCCACCGTAAATACGTATATAAGCGGCAAAAAGGTCGGACACTTTAAAAACAAAGAGTTCGGTCGGTCCCAGCTTTGTCGCGAAGTGAGTTAGGCCGACGTAAAAACCGCTGTGCAACGTATTCGAAATAACCGCGGAATGTCCGTATATCCGCTTGGAACGTTAAGCGCTTACGCGGCGGGCATTTAACGCGCATTGACCACATGGTTCGCCTTACGTTGTCAACGTCCACGAGGTTCGCGCCGTCGGTTCGTTAAAGCTTCGTCCCTCTCGGCCGAACGGACGGTGGTTACACGCATTCCACCTTCGTTAATGCCAAAAGTTCAGCCGGCGGAAGTATTTTGGTACCGCGCGAGGAGGATCGACGATGCGCGCCGGAAGGAACGAAATTTGCGACATCGCTTTTAGGCTTCCGGATGTGGGAACTTCTTTCCCTATAAATTGTCTACCCGTGGATATTTTAGGGAATCGCAGTTTGAAGATATACATTTTCTATCGACAAGAACTGGAAGAGATTCTGGAGAAGATTCGGTAAGTCTAGAGTAAGAAGTCGAGGCGTATATGTACATATATATAGTAAACATGTACGTTGATTTATTTAGAAAGAGGGAATAATAATAAATATATATAATTATGAACGTGACTATATAAGATACTTCTTTCGCGTTGAACCTCGTCGCTTAGCAACCCATAAACAAACTGTCGCAAAATTTCACGTCATACGCACGCTAATGACACATATATACAACTCACACACCACATGTATGCATATATTGATGTATATATGAATATACAGGTAACATTATTGGTGCTAGTGTAGTGTACGTTCTACCAATAACAACAATATCTGTCATATGCGCTATTTTACCGAGATGAGTTTCTCGTCATCGGATTTACTCTCCATCCAAAATTATTCACTTATTACCAGTATCATAACGATACACTGAGTACACCACTCAACATTATATCGGAATCACGACGATTGAGCGCGTACTGCACGAGCACCGAATAATCTTTACCCGCATAAAAAAGAAACCTCCAAACGATATCTACAGGTCATCGTGCCAAATTAATGCGCGTTCTTTTAAAATGGACATCTCAGGAAAGATCCTTAGGCGAGGCGAATGCGAGGCGAGTAATAAACTCATCGAGCGAGTTCCAAGTGTCAAGGCGCGGATAAAAATGGTCGATCGGAGGATCCGAGGCGGACGGGGTGCCGGTAACGACCCGGCCGCCTTAGCTTTCTTGGGAATCAAAAATCAGCGGCATTCCGCGGCGCAACCGCCATGGCCGCGGCGCGTTCGCCGGGGTTCTGCCCAAACGAAATGGCGGCTCCTTTGAGGGCCCGCTTGGCCGGTCATCGCCGAGGGTTTTTACCCCGCTGGAATCCACGAAACACTTTTACGTACGCGCTGGACCCATTGAAATGCAACTTGCGTTCGTCGTTGGCCCATCAGCCCCTTCGCCCTCCCCCTCTGCTCCCCCTAACCTCCTCTTCGCCCCCCCACCCCCCCCCCCACCCCCAGTGCCACTCCGCCGCGCCACCACCGAAGATCACTCCACGATAAACCACTAATCTGCCTCCCTTTCGATCCTCGCGATCAATCTTCGTCGTTTTTCTCCGTCCTCCCGGGGAATATTGCTGGACATATAAGTACCGAAGGACAATGAAGGCACGGACGGGACCAAGGGAGAGAGACGGATGTAGGAAGAGGATTCAAGAGAGAGAGTGGAAGAGAGAGAGGAGTGAGAGGAGGAAAGGGGCCGCGATGCTTATTAGTCGGCCTTTAGCGACGCACTCCGTATTCTCGGGCTACTTTTGGCCCCTCGATCGCGCCGAATTTGCTTCGCTTCTTCTGCCTCGTCGTCGTTCTCTCCTCCGCCTCGGTTCTCCCTCGCCATCGGTGCTGTCTTCTTTTTCGCTCGCTTCGTGCGTGGCATTTTGGAAAGCGATAGGAGTTTGGTGGAAGAATAAGCGTGTTTTAGGATGTAGATATCGTAGAGACTTTAGCTTCACGCGACTTTTTTTCCATTGTTTTTATACGCTAGTTTGATGCATCGAGGTATGTTGTAGCTATGTACATATACGCGTTATCTTTTCAGGACGTTTCGTGCTCGACTCCAGGTTAGGAACCCTTGTTTCGGTGTTACGAAACCAAAGTGTCCTGAAGCGGTGGTCGGAAAAGCATTGAGACGCTTAACGCGACGAAGTAGCTCGCGCGCACGTCGAACCTGTCGGCGGCATTCCGATGAAGTAGATTAGCCAGATTTCGGGGAAAAGCCGGAGGCTGACCGAGGGATGCTCAGCGCCACGCTGAATCCGTTATCCCCGAGTATCTTAACGACATTGTTGCCGCGCCTGACTTTAGTTGGCTATAAAATTCGGCCCGGTTTAATGCGAAATAAATGAACAAATTCCCAGGATGCCGCGTGTGGTCAGCCCAGTCCTCGCAGGCGGTCGCAAGGACGACCCGTTTTACGACCTATAAACCCCCTTGCGCCATTGTGACTTCGTTTTCTCTTGCGACCGACGGTCCCTACGGCGCTTCGATGGATTTTTAACGCGAGGTCGATCACTTTTGAAAGCGTAAGGGAGGACAAAGAGAGGGAGGCAGAGGGGGGATAAAAAGAAAAAAGGAACAGCTCCGCCCTTTTGGGAGCGGAACTAAAGCGGCGTTATGGCGCGTCCTCTTTTTTCTCCTTTGATTTTCGGCATCGATTATTAACACGTCGAGCGGCGCGCCGGTCGTAGATGGCGGACACTGTAACTTTCAGTAGCGCCCTGGTGGTCATAACTGACCGGTGCGAAAGAGCTCGACAAATATGCGCAACGTATGCAAGCGGTAATGAATATATATACGTATATACATTGCTCGTCGGTTTTTTTCCATTCTCCCGCCTTGTTAATTACGCGTGTATATGAGACCAGGCATAGTGGTATGAATAAAAAATTCATAACGCTAGCGAGGGATCGTTTGAAGTATTTCTACTACTGAAGGCAATTTTCTGAGATTTTCCATGAGTTTGTTCCAGAGTCGAGATCGATCTATCGATCTATCGATATCTCTTCTTTGTCCTCCTTTTTTTAAAGGATATAAGTTGAATATCTGAGTATGTCGGGAAAGTGGTCGATGGTTTTAGCGTGAAATGCGGTAATTTGGTCAACTTCAAAAGTTCATGTTTTTATCTCTGCCGATAACTACATCCTTCGGAGACTACTTTCTTCCATGTATCATCGTAACTTCCACGATGCGTTCCCACTCGCAACGTCCTCCTCGGGTTTTCGACTCCCGAGGACGCCGCGCTCGAAAGGCTCGTCGGCTCCTAATGTTTTATCACATTCTTCGACGCACCTCATTGCCCGCCAGGATCGGCGTGCCAAGCTTATACGAGCCTCCGCGTAATGTACTTAGCGCGAGCTTGCGGTGCGAGCATCTGTCGAAGTATGCAGACTCGTAGAATTAACATCCGTACTCCTGGCATAAGTACTGATTTGAGTTTCTTTGGAGGAGCACCTCTCGTAACATCGGTTTCTTCATTATCCGTCTGATAATCGACTTTGCACGATTCCCTTGAACGGATCATCGGGTTATCGTCTTCGCGCAGCATTCAAAGGCGTACATTTTTTTTAAACTCTTGTTCTTCAGCATTGATCTTCTTATACGCGCATCACAGTAAAACATATATATCTACATATATTTCTTTTTAAGCTGGTTTCCTACATTCTGTCTCCTGCTGGTGATTTTCTCTTCCTACTAAACGGTGCTTTTGTCTTTCCTTTAGTTCTCCGTTATAACAATAAACTTTAACATTCAAGTTTTGTTTATTCTTAGGAAAATTACCCTTGCACGATAAACGTTCCGTTAGCCCGACTTTCCCTTCCTTTCCTTCCTCCTGGCCCCTCGATCCGTCGAATGCAGTGCCAGATCAACCGACTTGGACGATAATTCCTCGGTATCCGGGGCTGGTTCGCGACTGGAAAGTTTTCTGCTCGGTTGCCCCGAGGTTGGCCGGCATTCAGGTCATAGGCTTTCGCGTTTTGCATCATTTAACGAGAAGCGGCGTTCTATGGGTTTCGAGAAGCGCGCGGTCGGCATATTCAAAGAGCAGAGTACAGGGTACGAACGAGATTGGCCGGAGTTCATTATCGCGGAAAAACGCGCCTGCAGCGCTACGAGCCGCTATGTCGCGGGAGAAAATCCAGGCGGACCGATTATCGGCGCGAGAGGAAACGCCGTCGTGTCGTAGAGGAATGCGCCAATCAATCGACACGTACGCCCGCGGATAATTCCTGGGAAACCTGGAGAACGGTTTTCGGATTCCAGCCGAAGGCTCAAAAGAATCCAACTGCGGGAATAATAATCCGAGCCGGGCGGAATCTCGCAGTGAAATAACGGGCTGCCGCTCGGTATCGCTTTGGTATCGTTGGTCGAATTTAGGAATGAGAATTGGGATTTCCTTGGTAAATGTAAATTTGCGTTTCCTTTGGTAAATTCTAATTTGCGTTTTCTTTGAATGTGCATGCGTGCGTAGATGCGTACGTGTGTACTTGTATGTCTCTGCGAATGCATGTGTGAAGCATTTTTTGATTCAGCGGTAAAGCCCAATTTTAGAAAACTGATGGTTATTATAGATAGAAAAAGAAAATATCTATGTCGAATTGAAACTAGCGTTAACTGAATCTGTCGTCAGATATTAGAGTCTTAATCTTAAGTATAATCTTACGGAATTTGGCTCTCATACGTGTGCTTCGTATGAAGCTAGATATTTACATATCTACAAAAATTTGCCAGAAATACGTTTCACGGCTTCTATATGAATTCTCAATTATGCAGAACACGTGTTGGAACGATATTATTCGACTACCACGTTTTGCGATAAATGGCGTAATCCAACATTGACTAACCGAAAAATACAAACAAAGGGGATTGTTCTCGCGAACCTTCGTTGTTCATTCATATTACTTAATCATGGCCCATGATAAAGCTTACACATATCTAAATAGACCTATAATTGCCCAACGCACGTGGCCCCGCGATATTGTTTCGTCATACAATAAAAGCCAAGACGTAAGTCATTAACCTGTTAACCAGAGTCGACGGGTTAACTCGTCATTCAGAAATTGCTCCGCATTAAGGCAACCGAGTCGATTGGAAATAATCATTATTATTATAAATTACGATTCAATGAGCACTCTTGTAAAAAAGGCGTTAACAAAAACCCTCCCCTGTATCTTACCAATTCAATAAACCATCTCTATCACGCGCGTTGCTAAAGAAAGTACCTTAGTTAATAAATTCGTTCAACACCACATCCAATATACACCGTGTCCCAAAATTAACCATCTATCTCATTGAAATCAAGCGTACCTTTTTTCGCTCAAAGACAGCTCGCAATAACCAAACTAAACGAATCTAAATTAAGTAATAAACAGAAAATCACGTCAATTTTCACATATTTCACACGTCTTTCATCCAAATAGATAGTCAATTCTAGATCAGCATCACGTGGCTCCAATGACCGATTATTGTCCCCAGAATCAGAAGAAGTAATGAATCCCCAGAAGCAAAGGGAGGAGGATCGGGTGAAAAAGGTCCGACGGCGTAATTATAACGGGAGCGGCGGGTATAAGCGCGTACACGTGTTTCGTAGATTGCCAGCACGCTTACGTGTTCGTCAGCCGCTGAGATAAGGTGCCTATACTGAGGTAAGGCGTGCTACGAAAATACACTGTAAGGACCGCGGAGGGAAGCGACGAGATAAAATTAGAAGGAGAGAAAGGCGCGGCGTCGGGCCGTTTGTTTCGAGGGGGCCCGGCCAGTTCTACGACATTCGCCGCAATTTTTCTTTTCACGTCCATTTGCAGCCAAGAAAAATGTTCCAATTCGCCGAAGGGAATGAGGTTGCTTTAACCACGACGGGAACACGAATATACATTCCATCTTATTCCGCTCGCGTCCCACCGCGGCTCCCCCCTTCCCCCTCCCCTCGCCCCTGCCCGCGGCGTCGAACTCACGATATTCGCGTCTGGATACGCAAAAACGCTTTCCCCGAACTCCCAGATATTTGGGCTTCCGCCCATTTATAGGCGATTATTCGCGTACTTACTTCGTGCCCTTATACGGCCTCGATTCTCACTCGATAACGTTTCTCTTATCCTCCCTCAAAAACTTACCCCTTCGCCCGTTTGTTTTATTCTCGATTCGTACGCGCGAACCGTTATGCCGTGAAATCTGGAGGTATAGGGATCAAGTTTTTGAGAAGACGATTAGGTGTATATGGATACGCGCATGCGCCTCGCAGATGTGTTGCACTTTGGAAAATAACTTTGTCGGCTGGTTTTTGTGATCGATGCAAATTGGGTCGATGCTTTTGCGCAGAATCTTTTTTGCTATCATTCTCGCTGCATTCTAATGTCTTTGTTCCTCTTGAGACAGATTTGGTTAGCCGTTATGAATCCTCGTTTTCGTAGGAATAATGTAATACAGAGATTGTGTTTAAGGTGACTACGTTAAATTATGAAAAAAAAGATGTGGATTCGCAAAATGTATGGAGATGCTTTGGTGCTTCTAATTAGTTCCTTCGTTATACGGCTAATTTGGACGATGACGTTGCAACGTACATGTCAATCCATGTTTTTTACATTAATGTACGTCCGTGTTAACATATTTTTATTAAATCATACCTTCTATGAAAGTGTCCTATTGCGTTCCTACGTCGTGCGTGCTGTTAATTAATATATCGAAAGTTTATCGCGTTGATTCATAATGGATATATAACTTTATTTCCCAAGTGAACCCGTGAAAAAAAAAAATGAACAGAGCAGGCGCAAGATCCGATGATCCTGTCGCTCGTGGAATTTTCCTCGGCTCCTCGAAATATATTCCGCCGCGGCTCTTCCTCCTTTCGTCTGTTTACTTTTTCTCGCGGGACGTAGCCCTCTGAATGAGTTATCGCGGTAAAGCCCCGTGCCCACTCAATTATCCTAATGAGCACAAACGCCAATAAGGCGGCCCGTTTCGTTGCCTACGTCTTATTTTTAAACCTATTGCCCGCGTTGACGAATTTGCGGATGCTAGTCGTTCCCGAGAGTGCGGATAGAAAAAGCGCCCCTCCCCTTTTTCACGGAAAAAGCGCTCCTTCCTGAAAAATCCGGGATTTCCGCCTTTGATTTCACATTTATTTTGCATCTATTACTCGAATAATTTAGCCTAGTATCCACAGTTTAGCCCTCGTGTACATCAATGTTCATCCATTCCGCATGTTTAGAAAAAATATCCTCTCTCGAGAATCTCCCGTATATCCATCAAATTATCGACTTCCATCGAGTTATCACTGAGAGGCGAAAGATCGAGTTTGTTTCTTCATCCTTTGACACATCGATACCCAATCTAGTTTTGCTCTACAACCAATTATTTTCAAGCCAAACCTCTCATTCTTCCCATCCAAAGAATCCAAGAGGAATTCTAAAGAATACTCTACAAAGGTCTCAAAAATTTCCCAAAAGTACCTTTCCAAAATCTCAGAGAACCTTCAAAAGTGCCTTTCGCAAGCACCTCGGGACCCTCTCAAAAAAGGCGAGCTCCGAGTCTCCCGAGAATCGAGATCTTAGGCGTCGTTCATCGGTCGAACCAAGTTCAACGCAGAGGTTCCCAAAGCAGCCGCGCGCGGCGCCACCTGTCGCGCTCCTGGCGCCGATAAGGCAGTCGAATCGATTTCTCCCCGCAGCGGCGTTGCCAATTCTCCTCCGAGGGTGCCAGAGGGCGACGCAGGGGGGAAGGAGGGAGGGCGAAAATCGGAAATATTCGCGTTGGTGGTGCGCCGTCGGGGGTGAGAAAAAAAGCGGTGTCCAACCGGCGTATATTTCGGGTGCGCGAGGCCACTTGGCACACGTGGTTCCGATCTCCTAACCGGTGCCTCCTGCCGGCGGCGCCTTCCTCGGGGTGTTCGCGTTATGACGTGTCGCGACAACGCGATCCTGCATGGCGCGATAACGTCTGCGTGCTCCACCTCTCGGCCCTGCCTTCCTCGATCCTGCGAGCCTCGATAGCTGGAGGAGGAGTTAACCGCACCTGGATCGCATTCCCGAGCTCTTCCTCGGGTGTTTCGAAGGGCTACCTCGAGGTCGGATGATCGTGCCGGGACTTTAAGGTTACCAGCATGAGCCTCTGGCCACGGCGACGCTTTCGCATCACTCCTTTGCGGGCGCTGGCGGCATTCTTCGTCATGTTCGTCCTCTTTTGGTACAACCTCGGTCGGCAAGAGGCGCCGCGGCAGCCCTGCAGCGTGCCGGAGGAGTTCACGGAGAAACTGCACGAGCTCGCCTACAGGTCGGTACGCGCCGAGGTTGGCACTAGTGGAGGATATGAGGTTGTGCCTCTGATCGGCGGAGCTCGGTGGTAACGCTCGGGGATTGGTAGCTCGGGATTGGTGGGAGTGGCCGATCGCGATCGGGTTTTTTTCGCTTCGCGGGTATTTTTAGTAGGAATACTGGTTCTAGATGTGTAGATGGCGGTAGGTGGATAGTTGGAAGTCGATGGTCGCTACCGATTGGGGGAAGTGGTCGAGTGTGTGATCGGCTACCGGCCTTTTTTTTTTAATTAATTTTTTATGCGGACTGCTAAGGTCATTCGGCTTAGGACCTACTGTTTTTGATGTTGTATGTATGGGTGATGATGGATAGATGGTTAGTAGATCGATGGTTATGGTTTGCACAGGTAGCGTGAATTAGGATGCACCGACTTTTTTTATAGACTACCACGGGATTAATTTTAGAATAATAAGAACGTGCGTTAGTTATGAAAAAGAGAAACGATGAAAGTTCTTTAATCCGTTAATATTAATGGCCGCCCTTTTCGATACGTTTAATTGCCGAATTTATGGGTCGTGGTATCGTAAAAATTAATTTACAGATAATAATATTATTTACGATTTGATCGATCAGCATCAAATCGATGTCATCCGAAACGCTTCCCCCATCTGCGTCTCTCTCTCTCTCTCCCTCTCTCTGTCTCTTTCTCTCTCTTCCCCTGGAATCCCTTCAGCTTCTATTTCGAAATTCCTCGTACCGAACTTTCTCCGCGGGGAAATTTCTCTTTTCTGCGGTCGAGGAAGTTTCACTGGAACGTAGTGCGTTTCATTAGGGCACACCTGGTTCTGGCCAAGTTGGGCATCGTGCACTTTCTGTGCCTCGGCGGCCTCTGGGGTCAAGTTCGGATCGGCCGTGCGCTGCCCTGGGCTCGAAAGATCGAGCTCTGCCTCGTCGACACTCTGAGGGACGACGTCCTGATCACGAAGGCCTTCCGCGAGGTCGGCCTGAGCGCCACTTACTTGCACGCGGCCGGTGTCTATCGCATCCAGGAACACGAGGTCGGCGAGGATGCGCCGAAGGTCGAGGTCGTCGTCTTCGAGGAGGATGCCGTGGTGAGAAAATGATGCCTTCTAACGGACGATTATACCCGACTCTTCATTTTATACGTTAAACGCTTTTCAAAGATCTTCAGTCGGCAATAATAATCGGTAACGCATTTCTTAACGCTATTCCTACCAGCCATTTTCGAGACAGATTTAAGCGTACCAAATATACCTTTAAAGAAAAAGAGGACGAAGGAAAAATGTCGATGGATCGATTTATCGATCCGCACGCTGCGAGAAAATCGTGAAAAATCTCAGAGGTGACCGCGCCTCAAAGTTCTACGATTTTTCAAAAGAATCACTGACCGGTCATTTGACCGGCTGTGGTACGAATAGTGTTAAAACAAATGTGATGAAACGTTATAAAATTTTTTGTTCCATGGCACTGCATGGTTATTTTTTTCGTCTTAAGTTTCATATACTCAATTTAGTCGAATCTCACCAAATCCATTTTTCTCGATCGGTTACTAATCCGCGATATTGAGCTTGTTCTTATCATTACGCAGCATAATTCTATAGTCATTATAAAGACACCACGATCTTAAGTTCCAAAAAAATCCAGAACCATCGCGTATCCTACACACTTTCATACCCAAAACAAAACCGCTAACTCATCCAATTAGTCCACACCGATCCCACAAAAAACCTTCTATTCCATTCGCGATAAGATCCATCGTCGACGGCGATAGTGAAGTGTCGGCCTGCCCTTGCAGACTCAGATGGTAAGGAGAGTGGGTTGGACCAGAAGGATGCTGCCTCCGGACTGCGAATTCTCCCCCAGCCTTCAGTGCTTCCCGCCGCAGCTCGTGATCCCTCCCTTGCCGGCCAAACAGTTCGGGGGTAGGTTGATGCCCGTGCCCAGGGAGGGCATAGAGCTGCAGAAGTATCACTACCCCAACGACTGGTGGTTGGAGATCAAACCGACGGACTGCGCAGAGCCGCAGGAGCCAGCGGCGTAGTATCGAGTCGTCGATCGAGGAGGGAGTTATTAATCCTGTAGAGCTCGAGGTAACTCGAGTTTTCGAGGGCGAGTCTTGGCTATCGACGAGCTCTGACTTATCGACGGGGCGATCGTTCGGGGGTGGTGGCTGCATCGACGACTGATCGGATGGTCGTGTCCGATAATTGGTGGAAGAGACCGTCGAGTGTAGTAGTAGCGAATAACTGACGGATTAGATATTCGTTGGGTAGTTTATTTATTTATTTCTCTTTTAAGGAAATTTATGTTAGACTGGGTTTTGCGGAGGATTGGGAAGTACGAAGTTGGTAATTGTGGGTAACGGTTGATCGTCGGTGGATTTTAAGTTATCGGCGAATTTGAGAGTAGTTCACTGTGCAGAGTTACGTTGACTGATTGGTTTGAGATCGGGTAGACTGATCGATGGAGGACAGTAGGGTATCACTGTCGGGCGAGGAATTTGTTTCGTGGATAGTGTCCCGTTCGGAGTTCACGGTTTAGATCGGGTTTTTCGAGAGAGTAGGAATTATAAATTCGGCCCCCTTCGGTGGATGTCGATGGTTGCTCGATGCTGACTTATCGGCGAAATAATTAGAGGGTAGGTACTCGCCACTGTTTATGGTACATTTTTATGGATTTCACGCTATTTCAAGGATCGGTGGCTCGAGATTAAACCCACGAATTGCGACGAAAGTCGTACCTTTAACTTTGTTAGCGTATGTCTAAATAGAAAAATGGTACATTTTAGTTTCGTACCTTAATCCATAAATCGTTCCAAAATTCGGCTACGTATTATCGATTACGGGATCGAAGAATCAATTCTACAAACTTCCTTCTAATTAATTTGTTGGATATAAAGTTTAGATGTAGAGATTAAAAAAAAACTCGCACAGAAATAGAGAAAGTAGCGATTTTGAGTTTGAAAGCTAAACTGCTATGACCTTACACCGGTGATCTTCCTCGACAAAGAATCGGGCCTGCGGTCGATGCAAGTTCGTTTCAAAGTAGATTGGGTTTTGCGGGATGGTAGGAACATTTAACCGATAATTTCCGGGCCGGCTAATTGCCAAAGTTTGCGCTGCAATTTCTGGTTGTGTTTACGAGCCGCGCTCGCGAGGTGATCGATGACTCCATCGCCGATGGAACTACGAGGGCGCATCCTCGCGTCCTCGAAGAAGCCTGGAGGGTGGTTCGCCCAAGGGTAGTCGAGGAAAGGACGAGATCGACACGAGCCACCGTCGAGAAATTCAATTTAACGACTTCAAAGTCGACGAACCGCCTTTTGATCGGCGCGCATTGTTCATAAATGCCAGGTCTATGTTATTATCGGTATTATTATATATCTTTATACGCCACACGTAGGAATGTGATGCGATTGCCAGTATTTTAGGAAAGATTATTTGTACGAAGAATCGACAGGTTTGTACGGATTCTATATTTACCCTATAATCGCTTCTGATCCGACCTCCATGCGCGATTATGGGATTTGTATCGATTATATTTTTACTTTAGCGTATTCCTTCCTTCCAAAGCGAATATGAATTTCAAGATTGCGCCTTAGGTATAATTTTCCACGATCGTCTTTCATACCTTATGTATCATACGTAGCGTGTCGATGTATTTATCGATGTTTTGGGAAAGTTCGTACTGCCGATTTTAATACTAATTACCCTCGGAATTATCGAGTACTTGCAAATAAGAGATGTGCCCCGAAGTATGTATAACGGTGTAATGATTTAACCAAATTTTTAAAGAGATATCGAGCGTATAAAAAAATCAAAAGGTCGTCGAGAAGAACGTTGGATATTATTTATGAGTATGAAATACGTTACACGTCATGCACGGTGATACGAAGTTACTATTAATTTCATCGAAAACGTATTATTTCAGCGCAAGAATCGATGAATCGTTGTCATCGTACTTTTACTTTACCACTTTCCTTAATTCCACGACTATTCCAGATGTACAGTGCCGACGCGAGGTGTTATCCAGAGTATTAAGTGTTATTTATAAGTGCTGAATGTGTTACGCGTTATACACAACGGTATAACGTTTGCCAACGTTTCCCAAAGATGCCGCTTGTATCATAAAGAACGAGATCCTTTAACAGTACTGATGTAACTAGTATCACCGTTAAGTACCGAATAAAATGATGAAGTATTGAAATATTTAAATTCTCAAATTTTTAAGGTCATTTTTGAAAGAACGTTACTCAGAATGATTGCATTTATATTTGTCGCGCTCATACCTAAACTATTTTCCGAATTCTACACATTCAATGCCAATGGCGAACGTGCGATTCAGACTCGAGCTACCAAGAGCATCCTCGGCTCTTCCTTCTCCGAATGAAATTCGTTGGAGGCTCGAAATCGTGGACGATTCTGTCCGAATAGCCGTACAATCGAGGAAACTTCCGTGAAAAAACTATCGACCTGTACAATGAAAAGGAATTTTCCGACACGTTCGACGATCCTGTCGTTGGATGACTTTTCGAGCACGTTCGACCGTGCTGTAGTCACTAGCAGAACTTAGAAACGAGTCTGAGAATTAGATTAACGTGATCCTCCGCACGGCAGCGGCCACTGCGATCGTATTTATGTAAATCAGTGGTCTCCAAACTTTCTCGACCGCGTACCACTAAGGCGGAAAAAGAATAAATGAGCAAAAAGTAAATAAAAAACAAATAAAAAATCAAAGGCGCGTAGGGCCAATCGATCGAGCGCAAATCTATCCTAATTTGTATTTTGAAGAGGAAACGAGGTCCTGTTTGATATAAGAAATGCTATTACAGCGCATTATTTTAAAAACAAAATTGTCCTACGCATTCCGGTTTGGAGATCATCGATGCGAACGTAGAATGATTTATGGCCGTTACTTTGTGCCGAGTACGCTTCCTCCAGAGCTTCGATAGTATTACTCGTTTATACGTATTTGTACCGACAGCTTTTTGTACGTAATACTGTACGCCTCTTAAAGGCTCCGTGCTGTTCTTTTTTTAATCATTAAATATGAATTGCGACAATTGCCGGAGAGTAAATAGGCGCGTCGATCGAGCCGATCGAAAAGAGTATCGTCGCGCAGAAGAAGCGGTGTCGTGTAAATTCGATGCAGGATAATCCATTTCGAAGTTTCGCAATAAACTTTTCCGCGTAGCATAGGGTAATAACTCTCGCGTTATTTTTTCCATAAGAGTCTAAGGCGGTGTCCATGGAGGTAGAGAAACTATATATGTTATTGTCAATTCTTACATTTAGGAGTATAAATCACGGATACGTGATATAACGGAGAAAGCTGTTTACTTTCCATTTACCGCGATAAAGATTTTCAAATTTTTTTTTCTAGTAAACCCGAAAGTTAGAATTTGTCATTTCGTCATACTTTTCAGGTTCTCTCAGCCTGACTTGTCGTGAGATAGCAAAGGGTTTAAACGCTTTGCACGTGAAGTGGGCGATGTTCTTCGTGGTATATTTTTCCTTTATCCTCAAACCTTTGTTCGACGAGCTTCACGGAGATGCACTTTCATACCTGTCCATTCGATTACGTTGGAAATACAATTTTTTCACGCATTTGAACGGAAATACGATGTTCTCACGGATTCAAACTTTAGCTATTATAAGCAGGGAATAAGATGATTTTATCGCGACGAATCAAATGGTTTTACGGCAGTTTTTAAGCACGTGTTAGGTCTTAGAGGGTTATGGATTAAATCCGCGCCTCGGTGCGTAGCGAATTCGTATCGAGGCACACGAAGCGACGCGTTTTACACGAAGGCGCACGTTTATATATGTATAATGTAATCTGTAAACGATGGACTGTCCGGATCATTGTAGTTGTTTCTTGAAATCATCCGTGAGTTGAATAAAACACGCAGAAAAATAACGCGCAGTTCGTTATTTGCCATTCTTCCGGACCACTTCTTCTCCTGCCTTCATACCTGGATATCGATTTTGTTGATTTGAAATGTTTATTTGCAAACCGTTACCTAGTAAAGTTTTATGTGGATAACAAATACGTTGTATATCGTTACTTTTACTAGGAAAAAAGGACAATTGTAATGTTGTATAAAGTAATGTATTTTCCAGCGTTCTAAATAAATAAAGTGAGTTTCTTTGTGTATTAAGTACAAAAGATGCATCGTGATATGTCTTACATTTAAGAAAAGAAATCATTCGTTACCTCTGTCTATGTGTATAAATCAAATGATATATTCGCGGTTGAAGGAAAACCGATGCATTCAAGGTTTAAAGCGTAAATCGCGTTTTTGGAGAAATTCCCTTAGGCGACGACGTGCGTTGCGCAACTTTGTTTGTCGCGTCGAAGTCGCGCTACAGAAGCGTGGATCTCGATTACGTTTCACTTTCCGTCTACGAGCGTTTCCGTGTAAACCGGGATCCGGCGGTGGATCGAGGTTTGAATTTCTGAGATCTCTTAATGAGATCCGAATTCTAATCCAGCCATCGCTTCTGGATTTTCGATGTAATGCGTATACCGTAGACTCGATGATTAGGAATCTATCCTAAGCTCCTAGATTTAATGATTTAATAACGAGCATGTCTCCATAATATTGTCATTTCTCTCTTTCCTTACAAATTGTTTCATTACGATGGTTTTTATTTCGACCAAATTACTCGTTTTAAAGGTGGTTATTATAAGGAATTTGTAATTCTAATATTTGATTAGACACTTTCCTTCATTTCTCGACACTTGGATCTCAAAGAGAGTGATCTCAATAGTCTGGAAGTACAGTAGATATTCAAACGAACGTGGAATAGTAACGATGGGCAATATTCTTGAAAGATTTCGCCCGACGTTTTATTCGAAGAAAATTGCATATTTCACGACTCGTTGCCTATGCTCGGTCCAGAAATACTTCAAGGAAGACGGCCACCGGAGGTTTGATATCTAATACGATAAAGGTAAAAAGGTGTATCTTTTTTTACGCGCGTTAAAAATATCTTAAAGATTTGTTGATCGTTGTACGACATATTAACCATAAATCTGTACATGTAAAACGATTCCTCTTTTATTTCCCATCCACCGAACGCGATAATTATTACACAGTCCAGGGGCTTCGTTTGTGTACTTATGGTGATTGAACGTAGGTATTAAATCGGCTGGCTGAAATTTGCATCCGTGAAATCTCATGGAATCTCATTATCTCCCTATTCATGCGTTTACCCTATAAATCAATACCGGATGGATATTAGTAGGGACACATGCCAGGTTCCATTTGGCACTTAAATTTCGCATGGAAATTTGGCGTTTGACGAGCGTACGCCACTTCATAATCGTTGGATCACAAACGACCATCATTTTCAGCGAAAAGGAGAATTAAAAGCTGCGCACGCGATGCTGTGGAAAATAATTCTAAGCTCCACAGGTGATAATAAACTCTCGATCGTAAACAACTGGTTTTTCAACGAAAAGGGCTTTCGAGGATGCGCATATGCCAAAGTGAAAAATAATTCCGAGCTCCACAGGTGATAATTTAAACGAAACACGACCCTTAGGCAAATAGGCCAACTCCTCGCGCTCCATTTAAGTCTCACCCTGCAATCGTCATCGCGTGAACCTCGCATAATCGCGGAATCTAATTCTCTGAAATTCAAGCCAATTCGAGGTACAAGTAGGGGCTAACTAGTCTGGAACTAGTCTCAAATGGAGGCAAAACTAGCTTAAAGCCGGCCGAGTACTGTATTAGAAATTATCCACGATTAGCTCGCTGGGCCCGATCGAGCCGTGACCTTGAGCCAATTTAAATTTCTACTTTCGAATTTTGGTGCAATTCCACGTCTAACCAGAGTCCGATCTCCCTTCTGGATATTTACTCGACTAATTTATTACTCTTACTTTAATGGACCATGTCGATACGATACGTGGACTGACAAACTAAATGGATAATAATATGTGAAATGTACGTATTGGGTTGTCCCATTTTCTTTCGTTTCATAAGAAAATAGTAGCTGCACAACATGTTTGTTTTGTGTTATTTTATCGAATTATGTGGACGATTAGAGGATGATTGAAGAGAAAACTACAACATTTGATAGATTAGATTTCACGTTTTTGGGACAAATCACACTTTTGGAACAACCCGATATTTTATGTATAGGGTGGACCATTTAAAAGTTTCTTTTTAAAAACGCTATAAAATGAGTCTACATCGATATTTAAAACAAGATTTTTTTTTATCGCGAAGGTTGGAGTCTCCGATTTAAGAACGAAAAGACCGACCAGCCGTTCGAATTTCAAGCAAATCGGTCGCACCAGTCTTGCCATATCCTATAATTTAAAAACAAACCAGTAGATGGCCCACCCTATAATACACTCGACGACTAAATCCCAAATCTAGATCATGGTGCAATTAACTACTCGAATTTTAAACCGTTTCCTTCGGTATACATATATATTAAATTAGCGGCGAAGTGCTTATTTCGGATGTTTAGGAAAATAATAAAAACAGTAATGACCAGCTCAAATAAGGCATGTCGCATCAGAGATCATTTGTACGAGCAAACATACCATTTCAACGTCGTTCCGCGGTATTTCCGACACAAATTGCTCGACTCGTTTGAAGCAAAGCATCGCTCACAGCAACGGTAATCTCAAAAAGAAAAAAGTGCATTCAGCGTCCGAGGAGCATAATTAACGGTCCCGCGTGCCGCTTGTGAGTCGCGAGGCCGCAGGGCGATCGCGAGTACCCGCAATGGCACGTGAACTCTGTCCAATTAAAGCCGAGAAAAGGAGATTTTCTCCCGTGCTTTTTGGTGCCGCAAACGGCCGGAGAGTGGGGAAAGTATAAAGCGAGAATCGTGCCGGACGAAATCTCTCGACTAGTTTCACGTGCCTCCACGAATCTCTCGCGGTTGCGATGTCCCGAGGACCTTTACAAATAAATAAACGATAGAACGATTATTCGCGAGTATAAATAACAGAGTTCTCGTGGAAATTTAACAATAACGAATTCACAAATGTCGTCTAAATAACGATATTGAATTGATTAAATTATTAAATAAGGAGTTTCTCGTGTGTATTTCGTACGAACGAATAATAGAACAACTTGTGTGCATTTTTCGTACGAACACTGGGCTAACATCGTGGACCTCTGAGAATATAGAAAGGACGATATTCGTGGGTTAGGAATCGCGAAACGAATAGCGCGATATGCGTTTAATTAGTGAGCTCGTGACACTGATAAGAAACGCTCGAGGCTCGGACGAATGAGCGATATAAAGGTAGCGCGAAAGTGAGGTCTTAAAGGGGGAAGGTGTTAACGCGCTTTTAACCTCTTGTCCCTCAAGAACGCGGTATGAATTTACTGCTGCAGGTGCGTAAAGTTTATAATCCATGAAATTATCCGCCGCACTTCTGTTTTATCGCGCGGCTTCGCCTCGCACGCTTCGCAGATCCTTTCGAGTTACGTTTAATTTCATTCGAGTCGTCAAATTCTCTAGATTCTCTCCGCGATTGACCATTATTCAAATGCGATGCGATAAATGTTTGTCGTGCGAGCCGCGTAAAGCGCGAGATATCCTTATAATAATATTGAAAAGTGTTTTACGTTCATTTCTGTTCTTTTTTTTTATTGAGTTGTTTAAATTGAAAATTGCAACGAGTTTAGTTTTAATCGTTGCACCACGGTGGTGCAATTATCGATATTATTTCGAATATTTTCGTCGAATATTATATTGTAACGATAATCATCTTTTTTTTTATAAAATATTTGAAATTCGACTGTAAAATCAGCTTGTAGTTTAACGATATTACTACGTTTTATAATTATGAGTATTGCGAAGATATATAGGTTCCAAACGTTAAATTTTAATAAAGGACGGACGTGACTTTGACCGTAGAAATTAAATTATGTAACGTGGGATATGAAGAATTTTTTTTTAAATAAAAATCTGTTTGACGAAGATTTTATATCGATTATCCGTTTGAATTCTCCGAGACGGTTAATGACTATTGTCAGTCGCGTTTCCCGGAAATTCTCCAATTTTATTCGCTTTGGTTCTCTTCAAGGAAAAACGAAACGTTGTCCTTCGTAAACTCGATGTTCTTTCTTTCCTCGCTTTCGATAATTGAAACGAAAGTTAAGATCGTTAGAAGCATTTTTACTTGAATGGTCGACCAAAGTGAAATCTTCGTGGTGCGTATTTTACATAGCCAAACGAACGTTCCTTTTGAAATTATCACAGTATCATAGTATCAAAAATCAAAAATCATAGTCACAAGGAAATAATATTATACATGTAATTTCTATAAAAGGAAAAACAGAAATTAATTAAACCAGCTGAAATAACAGTAGAGATAATAATCCTGATTCAGGGTGTCTTTAAAAAAAGAAGTCGGTCAGTACAACCCTATGAACGTAAAATACTTTCGAAAAATAATGAAAATTAATTTTACTCGTCTCGTATAAGACGTAAAGATCTAACTTAATTTTCTACACTCTTGTAACTCGTTCGAGTGGAAGCAATTTATGTTTGTTGCTTTACTCAAACACGATGCTTATCATGGTTGGTTTATCGTTAAAAGCATTGGTTTACTGCTAGAAATCCTAGAAACTGTAGGAGAGAAAATAAATTGCCTGTCTAATTTCGTGGCCAGTATTACACGCTCATCGCGCTTCTGTCCTTATTGGGGGAAATTCTCGAAATTGGAGAGGCGTACAGAGTCGGCAGACCGTACAAACACTATCATCATAAACCATGGCATCGACCACGTTGGCACGCATATAGAAGAACACCGAAATCGTACCGACCAAAGAGATTACCTCCCAGGTACCACGATTCTTGGAAACCAGGATACCATAGGTGAGACAAATGTACCTTTTTCCACGAAATCTAAATATTTTATATACATACGGAACTCTTAACCTTCTTGCTCGTGTTAGTTTATGTTCGATATTTAACTCATTTAAATTATTAAAGCGCAAGAACAAAACTGCTCGCTAAGACCACAAATTGAATTGTCCAAAATCTATATGCACGGGTGTGTACGTATGTGAGCATTCATCAGTGCGCATTCTAAAAGAACGTCCCGTTTCTCGTCCTGATTTTTCACTTGGATTTGACTGTATAATTTCGTTGGCGAAACGACTCCTTCAAAGTCGGAAGTTACTCACCGTGTCGTCTTAGGATCACGGGAGTGACGTAGTGCGAATTTTAAAACACTGGATACTTTACGAGTGTACTTTAAGTTCCCTTATAAAATATTGGAAACCATTTACAGCGGCTCAAGATGAAAAATGTGCACCTTCTATATATATATATACTGACATTTTCTTCCTTCAGAAGCCTGATAAATTCAATATGGCTTTCAAATTTAACAATCTCAAACCTATAAAGTCAATCTCACTATTCAACGGCCACATCGGTTTTGCTCAATCAATAACATCGAGCCTAATCACCAAGGAACTTTATTCCAAATACGATAATCGGTATTAAATATCGATAATCAAATATCAGTATCGGTCGAGTGCTTGGACGTGGATATATTTCAGTATCAAAAAAAAACAGGGTTAACCATTTGGCGTAGCAATGCTTCTTGCGTTTGTTTCGAGGCAATTTCGGTGTTAATAGGTTTACAATGGACCGAGATTACGCGCGGTGCAATTTTACGGTCGCCCGATACCCAATTGCGGCGCAATCGGGCGTTCTTACGTGTTTGGCACATTGCTCCCTCGCCTTCGTCGCCTCTAATGGAGAGCAAAGCTGCGAGTCGGCGGACACTTAGGAATATTACGGCCCCACGGCGTGCTTCGTGGCGCCCATGTAATCGAGGATCCCTCAAACTTTCTGCAACGATCGTCACCGCAAGGATTACGCGCGAAACCCGGCTAATTCGTATTAAAATGAAAATTCGTATTCGCAAAAGCGGCTTAATTCGGAGCGCCGCTGTGCGGAGCTCGGGTTTAGAATTACACTCGCTTGCTGTGGTTTTGTTTGAAACATTTTTCACGTCGTTGATATTCCCCCAAAAGTTCATCGTCTTTCGTATATCGTGGTGTTAGCAACATTTCCAAACCGCTGTTGCAATATATACTTATTATAATATTATCGATATACCGTTTATTATATTATACATATTCCTGGTTTGACACTATTCCTACCACGAGCTGTCAGTGGTTTCCTTGAAAAATCGTAGAACTTTCAGGCGCGGTCACTTCTGAGATTTTTCATGATTTCCTGGCTACGTACGGATCAATAAATATCGACATTTTTCCTTCGTCCTCTTTTTCTTTAAATATATATTTGGTACACTTAAATCTGTCTGGAAAATGGCTGGTGGGAATAGTGTTAACCGAAGGAAAGAGAATGGAAGAATATAGTCCGGTTTAACGCGATATAATACAAAGTATCAAGACGAAACTCCACAACCGACGATATCGGAAAATTCAGCACGAGTCGCGAGGAACGTTACAAAGACTTAAGGAGGTTTGTTTCCCGCTAATGTAACAAGAAGGCGCGTTTGACGCCTCGCAACAAAGTCGTAGAACCGAGTGGCGCGAGGAAGAATTGGATCGTATGCACACTTCCGTAATTCAGGCGGGTCCCCGTAACGGAGCACTTTCGCTACCAGGGAGAAAAGCATAGCGGTTTTGTTCCACGGGACAATGGATTTCTTTTTCAAGCCCGTCTCACAATTTCTCCTCGGTTTGGCCTATTTTTAAACGTACAATTAACCCTTTAGGCTCCCGAAGCATCCGAGCGTTTTATTACAACGGCTCGTGATTAAACGGAAAGGAGATCGCAAATATCGGAAGTAAAACTGTGTAATGTATTTTTTTTTTTTTGAGTCTCCACAGTTGTCGAGCATCGGATAAAAAGAAAACGAATAAAAGTTAAATTTATAAATTCCAACAATCAACGCGTTCCGCGATTTCATTAAAAATTTTCATCCACGTTACAGGCTTCGCTGTTTTTATATTTTAAATCCGCGTATTGTATAATATTCTCAACGAGCTCGTAAAAGTGGCGGAAATCCTTCGCTTCGATTACTTTTCACGCGCGACTCGAGTTTCGAGAATCGATGTCAGTTCCGCTTTATTTTATTAATTTTATTTTAGTAATTTTCTAGAATATTTCTCGAATGAAATGGAGGAAAGGCAGGCATTTCTGCGATTATATTACTCGTGCGTTGCTCCAGATATCGGCCAGAAAACGAAGATTTCGTGGATCGGCCCGTGGACGAGCGACCTTACACCATCGTAATAGAATTACCCAAACGGGATGAAAAGCAAAAAAGCCATTATTATCAGAGGAATTACGACGGGGAACCTGCTCGTGAATACTCCAGGGAAGGCGATTATATAGAGGACGATGAAAACGTGGAGGCCAGGATGTATCGCGTCGACCGGAAAAAGGTCCACATAAAGGTGACCGTTCTACTTTTATTCCAACATCCGCACTCGTACAACTAATAACGATACTCGTCCGTATTCAAATTTGCATATCGAATTTCCATATTCGATGCGTTACCCACGATTATCCATATATTCATGAATCAACGTATGTCCGTAATGATCGATGTCTCGGCTAAATATGTTTGATACGCGAAGAAATATCTTTTCTTAAAGAGCTTCGGGAGGAAAAACCGCGCTGTCCAATCGTGCTCTTCGAAAGTTTAAAGAGAAATTTTGTCTCTCCTATTACAGTTCGGTAATTAATTATTCCGAAGGCATCGATGATTAATTGTCCTTCGTTATCTTCGTAGAAAACGTTGGTCCACCGAAAAGAGAACTTCCGCAGTCGGATGAGCGTATATAGAAGCTTCGATAAATAATACCCGCGAAAACAGTCGTCCATATGTAAAACAGGTTTTCGGTGGGGCGCGATGGAGAAGTTCGTTGCTTTGGCATCGAATCGCGAACTTGTGGCGATCGAAGCGTACGCACACGCGTGTCCTGCGAGTCCAAAGGATTAAAATAAACGCAACGTGCCCGATGCCGTTTGCGAGGGACCAAACTGCGCGTAAACCAATAAACGAAAATACGAAAGATAGATCGCTGCGCAAAAAGCGGACAAACAGCGCGGCGTTTCATCGCGAGTAGGAATCTGTAAAACGCATCGTCAAAGTTCGTTTCGTCAAAATCGTTCATCAAACGTTTAGAAATAAAACTGCTTCGATACTTTTTATCGCACATATTTGCGTAAACGTGAGTAAAGAAAAGGATAAATTTAGTGTTTATATCTTTTATTGTTTTATATATTTATTATTAATTATATATGAATAACAGCAGAGTAAGTATACGATTAATGTTCGCGAATTCGTCGGTTGGTGATCGATTTAGAGGAACTTCTTGTACGACTATATTTATATACGCGCATACAGAGCGTGCAATTTAAACTGCACATCTATTTCTATATTAATCAAGAATATGAGACATTATTATTAAGCGCACAATGCGATCCCACTATTTTTCCATTATTCTCAAGGTTTCAAGGAATCCATTTCGAGATGATGAATAAATATCCCTCAAGCTCGTCTTGAATACCGCTTATTTAAGTCGTTTTCCCTCACTTTCAGTAACGACTGGAATAATTTAGACGTTCGACTTAAGCGAAGCACCTCTCGCGTGCGTTGACATTTACCCACGTTGCCCTCGCTTTGATCCGGGCTTCCTCGAGTGCGTCGATACGCCAAATCCACGGACAGCTTCTCGTCCGCTTCTCCCTTCGCTCTCGGACGCAGCATTGCTCCTTTATTGACTTTCTCGAGGGAGAATAAAGGAGATGATCCGGCCGAATCTCCGTGGGACTTTGACTTTACGATTTTCGCAGAATTCTGCCCTTCGCGGGATACGAGAGGATGTAAAGGCGTAAAACTCCGAGGCGGTACAGATTTCGGTCTTTCGGGAATAAAAGGGGCGTCCGAAACGTCATAAATGTGGCGCTACGTAATTTTGGGGGCGGCGAATGATCGATATGCGTCCCCCTCTCGTACTGCGACACGATTATGGCCCGCCGCGATCGGTGTACGGTGGCCAGGATGGAAAAATTGTGGCCAAAATCTCCGACGCAAAACGCGTTTGGATGAGTTTTTATTTACCTCGTATTGAGATTTGATAATTGAAAGGCGATGTATCGTTAAAATTTGGTTCCTCGAATTCCTTTAAGCGATCCTCTAAGCGATTTGGTATCTTTGAAAGGATGTCACACGCACCGCGCGAGGATTTAATAACAGAGTCGCGATGTGCCTTTGTTTTTAAAGATATATGCCTCTAGACACGAATATAGAATATATCATGCTGCTAATTGGTCATTCAAACGTCCCAGGGTTATTCCTTTCCAGCAGCTATTTTATTAATTATGCACGGCTTTCGGCTCAATTATCGCTCCCATTTACAGCGCACGTTTTGCGCTTGACAATGCGCGTTAAAATCCAACGGGGTTGAAAACTGCGGCGGCCAAATGTGACCTGGGATGCGCGCTAATATAAAAACGTTTATGCGCCCACGTTGCGGCAAACCGATAGGAATATGTAAAGAGACGTATAAATGACGCGCGACTCCCAGCAGCGATACGTTTCGATTGCATAAACAACGAAGCAAATTCCTAACGTAATGGAGCAGTAAATAGCGACCTAATTTGATGTAGCGTCGAATTTATCACGCGTTTCATCGACCTGGGGTTCGATTCGAATTTATCAGGTTCAAAGACGAAATTCCCGAACTTTGGCCGAATTAGCGATCAGGCGCGATTCGCGGGTCATTAACGGTGACGATTCTTTGCAGTTCGTTTGATTTCTGAGAAAAGTTCTCGAGTGACTTTGCCCTATCACCCTTCCACGGTTTGTAACAGATCATTAACCTCGACGGTACGTACTTTTTCGGGCTTGAAAAATTGTCAGCAGAAGTTTGCAAATTATTTTCCCTGCTCTCTCTCTCTCTCTCTCTCTCTCTCTCGCTTCCTATTTCTCTTTCTATATCCGTTCCTCTCATTCGTTCCGGGTCGTTGATTTGGAATTAACTCGGAATAACCGGCGCGGACAAAATGAATGTTGAATTTCGCAGAAAGAAGCAATAAAAGTACGTGGAAATTATTGAGTGCGAGGATGTGTCCTTTTCTCTTCAAAGGCTATGAGAAACGATATTAATATACGGTTTTTACGATTCATGCAAATAATTGTGTTAGGCGAGTAATATATTTGTATCTATTTATTAATCAATTCTTTTCTGCGATCATAGCTATAAAGATGATGAAGCGAATTGGAAAGTACACCTTCGAAACTATCTGTTGCAGGTGAGCAAAGGTGAAGTTCCAAAGCTGCAAATTAAAATATCGCGAGCTGACAGCGATAACGATATTGAAATCGTGGACAGATCGAATATAACAGCTATGGATGTACCTTTGCAGTCAAGGTTCTTTGCAAACTTGAGTTTGCTCGTGGAACCGACGCAAAGTACTTTGGCACCGATGGATCCTCTTATCCCTTACGCGAATAATCTGCGTAAAAAATGACTCGATGTTTGCCACGAACATTTTATTTATTTATACTATTATTATGAATCACCCATGGTGAATGGTCCATTAGTTTTCACGCTCGATCTTGGGCAAATTAGACGTGTGACAAATTTTTATACGAAATTGTATCCAACGTTTAAATATTAATTATTTAATTTAAACCTTAATCAAAGTATGAAAAATATTTAAATAATGATCATCGACTTGCATCGCCTCGATTATCGTACGTCGGAATTTTTCGAAACGATTAAGATTTTTATTTCTTCCGTTACGTTATAATCAACGTTGCTTTACACGCTATTTTTATCATGTAATTTATTTAATTACGAAATAAGTAATCAAACCGTATTATCAATTCCAATTGCAGTGTATGCGCGAAGTATGAATGTACAAATTATTTATTGAACGTAATAAAAGAGATGTATTTAAGATAAAAAACCAACGCTCGATTTAAAGTGTAAAAAGAAGAATCGAGCTTTGCTCCCAAGATTCATGCCCATCGCCTTACCTTTCCTTCGGCTCGGCCGGATGGAGATCACGTCGCGATGCACGCAATACAAACCTCATAAACCCGCCTTACGAGCCTCGTATCTAATACCGAGGATCGAACACTCGAAACCAAAAGAATGGTTCTCCAGTGGCCGATCGATGGTGAAACTGCAAATATTGTATCTCCACCCTCCACCTTCTCGAGTCGCTTCCTCCCCGAGCCCTGGAATAATACACCTATCCCTTTAACCTAGATCGATGGGATCTAGGAGATTCGTTGCTCACGGTAACAATCGAGAAATGCTTACGATCGACGATCAACATTAACACTTTGCCGGCCACACATTTCTCGAGTCGCCGTTGCGCTGTCGCCTGATTCACGCACATTCTACTATTTCCCAACGATGGTATTGAATATTTCAACAAAACACAATCTGGTAAATTGGGAGAGGAAAGCAATTCATATAACTGTTCCCTGTTTGTCATACATCGTTCTGCAACAATGTATCTCCCTATATAATCATGGAAATTAAGTATTATCGCTGGAAAAATATAAGTCACGCATACGTGACAGCAGTTGATAACGGTTGGTGAAGAAAAATCACGCGTACGTGACAGCGGCCGGCAAAGTGTTAAGAAATGCACGATCAAATAACAGCGCAAACCTGTAGTGAGTAGGAAAAATGTACGTACAATCGTACAGAAGGAGGATCACAAAGATTTCTCGATCGTTACCTTAGAACAATTCCAAACCGCTGGTATACTGTGCGGGGATTCGAGGCAGGGTCGGGTTTTTCTGAATGTAGTTTTTATTTCTAACATAATAGTCAACGAACATATCGCAATAATAAATAATAGTGATAATATACAGTGCTGCTGCTGCCGTGCGCATTTTTGTCCGTTGCTGTTGCCGCCGGCTCCAATCGCGGTTACTCGCATCGCTCTCGCTTTATCACTCTGGACAGGACTCGCGAAACTCGAACGACACGCTATTCGCGGTCGAGTGTTCGTTGGAAGGTACGCTCCCGATTTTGCCGGAACGTCCTGAAGGATTCATGAAAGCGTCTGAGGGCCTCCGCATTCCCGGCAGGTCGAGGATTCGGCATCGACGCGCTCGAATTTCCGGGATTTTTCCACGGCGAAACGTCGCGCGCGTCGATGCCATTAAGCGGGACGATCGAAGGAAAGATCGATCTCCTTCGATCATAATTCATCCTTCCATTGCAATTGATCGTAGCCCCTTCTAGAAAAATACTACTATCGGCCACTTATCGAATGAGCCCACTACTTTAGCGTGTAACCTTTAGCGATGTTAAAGAACCAGGCGGCAAGACCTTCCCTCTTTAATGTCAAGTGGGACCTGGTTTATCGTACGGCGGAATGGCTTCGTGTCCGCTCCTCGAATCTACCTGTTTCGACCTCAGTGCTCGGCGTTCCTTGTGTCATGCGAGTGCAAAAGTTCGCGCGGAGTTTCGACAGAGTTTCAATTCGCAAAGTCCGCACGAAATTTTTCACTCACCCAGTATCTTGCGATCGTACACGCTGTGCCCCAGAATCGACCATCTCCTTCTATGAGATCGAACATTTTCTGTACATTATTTTTATTCATATTCATCGCGTATAATGCGCGTTAAAAATACACGAATATGTAATTAAGATAATTTGATTATTTTCTACGATTATTTCTCATTCTTCCGGAACGCGTTTTTTTTTATGAATTCACAAGAGTGCATATTTGGCGTTAATATCCCTTATTAACACTAGAACTAGCAGTCACTTTCTGGGAATATTTGAAGCACTACGTACATCTTTAAAAAAGAGGGGAGAGTAAGAGGAAATTTGAGTAAATCAAAATGATCATCTAAATACTGCACGAAAATCATGGAAAGTCGCAAAAAATACATCGTTATAAAGTACTACGATTTTTTAAAGAAACGACCGACCAGTCGTTTTGACTGCTTTGGTAGTTCTAGTGTTAAAGGAGTGCGACGTAACCGGATGATAGAAAAAGGGAAGGTTTAACGAAACTGACCTCCGAAATGCTTCGAAACGCGTATCGCAATAGCAAGGATAGATCTGAAATATACAGAGGAACAGACGGTGCTCGTATCGTCATCGTATCAAGTTCCAAATCAAGTCTAGGATCTAAGACCTATGATTCTATCTATTCCTATATCAAAATGAAGCGACGAACGGAAAATCGTGTCGGTTTTCTTTACACGCTTTGTATCGAAGTAGACGGTTAACTCTGGGACAGCCTGTACCTCGGCCCGTACAGGGGTGCATATGAAAAATTCATAAAATCCATCCGTTAACCGAATTTCCACGGCGCTTTACGCACAGCCGGAGTCTTGAAATTTATGGAGACGTTTACCGGCCCGGAACGATGCGTTGGCCGAGACTGACGGGGCGCCAAAACGCAAACACGTAGTCGAAATGCCCGAGGCGGCTTTAGCACCCCATTCGAATATCCGCTAAGAGAAAGCAGCTGTCTTTTTCGAGACCGCTGCCGGGATGTCGGTCTCTCTACGCGTCTTGGCTCTTGTTCCAAAAGCACTTCAATTCTTTATTTCTCGAGACGCCGTGCAGGAGTCTCGGCCCTCTCGGCTCTCCAGGGAAATGATCGTAAAGCGACGTTTCGAAAAATTCCCGACGCTTCGCGTTACTACTCGGTAATGTTGGCCTCGAGTGAAAAACTTAGGAGACGATCAAAGTATTGGGTCGATGGAATTGTTAGGATGCTCCGCACCTAAGGTCGATGATAATGTTAACACTGGAACTACCAGCCACTTTCTGGCCACATTTAGAACACCGCGTACATCTTCAAAAAAAAAAAAAATGGGAGAGTAAAAGGAAGTTTCGGTGAATCATAATGATGATCTATGTACCGCATGAAAATCATGGAAAATCTCAAAAGATACATCGTTATAAAGCACTGCGATTTTTTAAAGAAAGGACTGACCGATCATTTTGACTGGTTTGGTAGTTCTAGTGTTAATGAATCTAGTGTGTATTTTCATTTTTGCGAAGAAGTTCGAGGAGATGGGGGATAATGTCTTTTAGAAGTACGTGGATAGCTTGGTTTCAAAAATGTCGGATTCGTGCGTACCAAAATGTGTGCGAAACGAAATTTTTATTTAAACGCGGAAATAAAAGTATCGCGATAAAAGCCTCGTGGGTCAAGCAACGGTCGTATGAATATTTGAAACTCTCCACGCAGCGTCGTTTGCTCAAATATTTTACGATGCCACCTTTGAGATTTCCTTTCCTCTTAATATATCCCCGTACCTTCGCGATACATGGCGCTGCTCCAAAAAATGGATTTTAAAAACAATTCGAAGTCGATATGTGATACGATCGAGTAAAATCTATAAAATATGAATCAGAGTCTTCGTGTTTGATATGTACTTGTAATGTTGCGCATAGAATGTTGCGTATTGCTCGTAATAAGGCCCTTATGATTTCCTCTCGCGAAAGTTCCATGAAACGCTCTTCTAACGATCTCGTCTACTCCGGTTGTCGATATCCTATTATTCGATAGAAATGTCGGTTTTAACAAACACCTTGAATCTCGCTATCGATCGTCTCGTCTCCCAACAAATGCACGATCATCTTTAACCATGTCCAACCCAAATGATCATTTCCTAGTAAGAGAATTAAATTTCCAAACAAAGCAATCGACGGATACTCGATTATTACAAGCAGATTACACGGATAATACCAAATGGCATTATCGAGCTCGAAAGGGTTAACCCTTTGCGGACCGAGCGTTTCGTTTTAGAAACTCGACATCGGACGCGCCAGAACACAAAGCGAAGTCGAGCCACGCTCGACATCGGACGCGCCAGAAGGAAAACCAATGTCGAGTCACACTCGACATCGGACCGCAAAGGCTCAAAGAAAAACGCTCGACCAACCACCGTAAACCATAGCGCACCAACGCGAGACACGATTCGCAACCCACTATCTTTCAGCACGAAAATTAATTTCCTTACGATCACAACAGGTACGTCGCGCGCTGCGCATCCCTTTCCATTCCCACGAATCGTCCGCTCGTTCGCAAAGGAGTCGAAGGTCACTCGAGAGCGATGAAAAGAGATAAAGAGCACGCTATATTTGATTATGAAACCGAGTAAAACCGCGGGCGAAAACAAGTGGATACGAGCGAGCGGAAGTTCGTATTGCGGATGAAACCTTTATAGGCCCGATCCGGCAAGGCCGTGTGCGTCGCATTCGCCGGTGCATGCAGATGCCGACTGGACTGTGGAGCGTATGAAAAATGTTTGGCAAATGCATTTCGTTCGGTCTCCATTCGTATGTAAATAACGCAGCCTAAAATCAAGCCAGGAATTCGGCCCAGCTGGTTTCATGCCAATATCGACGTGCGGCCGATGCGATGATAGAACGTAGAATCGGAACGCGCCTCGTCATGTCGCATGCGCTCAGGATTATTCAAGATTACCGCTGATCCTCCCAAGGCGATTTTCTCCATTATATCGTATCGCACAAGTGTGTGTGTGTGTGTGTGTGTGACGATCGAAGCAATTATCACGCAGCGTGCTTCCTGATTCTGGGTAGAAATTGGACCAGCGAGATCGAACGATCGATGATAAAATGAGAATCGTAATGATATATGACCCTTCAGTGCACACATCGATCAACTCCACTTTTTGAAAGATCTTAAATTTAAGCCTCAAAGCACTCGGTATAGCACATAATTTTTTATATTTGTAATAACTTTCCCGAATAATAAAGATCAACACCACTAAATGGCAAAATTTTTTTGGCCATTGAACGATAAGTGATTTATTTCAGAAGCCATTTTCATTTTTTTCCGGCTATTCTTTCTTATTAATTTTATACGCAGTTAGATGAAAGCTATATCCGTATTTATGCATTCTACATTGTATATTTGAATTGATATTATAACGGGAATTTTAAAAAACAATATACATTAATTCAATGCATTTCTCACCTTTTTGTTTTATGAAGTTAATCGATGCGCGCACTGAACGGCTCATGTGTTAATCGTAATCAATCGCGTCGGTTTTCTTTAGGTTTAAACGTGTTCGTTGAATTGGATGGTTAATTCTGGGTCACGGTGTACATGATCTGCATTCCGTCGGAGGCAGACGGCGAGAGATAGCGGATCGATCGTGGGGGGACAATGGAGTGTGGGAGAACAGCCATAACACCGGTAGCATCAGACGGCCATCAGGGTTACTCGTAAAGGTCCGGTAATCCTTGCATTACCCCTTCAAGTACCCGATGCCTATAAAAAGGACGTATCCTCGACTTTGTACTCCTCGACGCGGAGGACTCTCCACTTACCTCGGTTTTTATCGCTGTTTTTAACCGTACATCTGTACCCAAGGTAGGTTAATCTCCGCGTAGAATATCACCGAGAGTATTTCTAGGATCGAGTAAAATCACGATGGTTTAACCGTGTTTGCTTTTGAAACTACTGGTTTGAAATTAACGTTTACGGTTATTTTGTGTTTGATGTATGTATGTATGTATGCATGTACCATTGTAATGTGCAAGACTGATGATATGGTAAACGACTATTGGCATTGGCATCGGTTTTTTTTTTATCAACTTGATTCTAAAATGATTTTATATAACGCGCGCCTCGTTTGGTTAATATCGAGTACTGAGGTCGTTTAGTCACGATTCGTTCGTCCGAGGTAATCTCTTTGCGATTGTTTGAGCTTTGAACCGAGGTCTTTCTCGAAGCAAGGCAAAAGTATGTGGATCGATAGCGCACTTAGCGTAGAGAAAACCGAGGGATGAAAAATAGGATTGTACGCGAATATATTCGTTCTGGATTTCCAAACCCACTGTATTTATTCCAGCGTGGAAAGTCTTCGGTCATAAATATTTTTCCCTAGATTTATTCACGCGTAACGATAACTAATTTTCGAAGGTATATATCTACACGGAGATAAAAGGATCGCTATCTTTTTTTTTATTTTTGGTAGCAGAGCGATTAAACGTATACTCGGAGAGTTATAACGTCTTGCCGGGGGTAGAACGGTTTCAAAAACATCCTCCTGTATTTGTACAATAAAACGAAGGCCTGCAAAGAATATCTCTTTTTTCAAAATCACCGATCGTAAAAATATTGGCGACGAAGCGAGTTAAGATTATTCCATAGGCCGTGGACACGTTTCCTCGAGCTTCCAACGTACCTCCAAAAGTTCTTCCAACGAACAACCGATCGTGCGAATTGGATCACGCGCACATAATCGTCGTCGCAACACCAACACACAAGGCGCCACGACGATTTTCCAACGCACACGCGTGTCTACGCCGTATCCTTCTTCCACTCATACGATCATCGCGTTCTCTCGCGCTCTCTTCCTCTCATTCTCACTCTCTCTCTCTCTCACACTCTCTCTATCTCTCTCTCTCTCCCTTTCGCACCTCTTTCTCTCTCGCTCACTTTTTCACGTGTGTTCATGTTTTTTTTTTTGGGTTTGGTTAATCGCTTGTGCGTCTTATAGATCTGCTACGGCCTCGCTCTCACACGCGGGGATTATATAAACATAGAAACATACAAACACACATGTTTTGTTTTACTCTTCTCTACGTAAATCTATAACACGCGACGCGTCTTGGTATTCTCGGCTCACACCACCCTCGATCTCTGGCGCTTTAATTAATCGGCCTTGCCTTAGAGCCTCTCGTGATCAACTACTTTTTTTTTTTTGAAGCACTTTATTGCAGGTTTTTTTTTGCATTTTCATTTTCAACGAAGCACTTATTGCGTTTAGCTTGGATTTACTCTTCGCCCTTGGGGACGCGCCCGGATAAGTTTCTCGGCGATTACGAGCCCTTTGACCGTCCCATTCGACGAACGTGTCTCTTGGCCGCGGTCGGTTCAACGATCGGCACGATGGATCAGTGTGGTCATCCCCAAAATCACTCCCCGACACTCGTCCTCTCGCTTTCACTTCTGCCCCTCTCGAAAATCAATCGTTCAGCCCTGCAATCGCGATTTCCTGCAACCCTCTGGCCTAGAAATTTCTTTGGTCTACGCGTCGCTATTTAAAGACCTCGTCGCGGCTTTGGAAACCAGCTTTTGATACTAATCGTTTTATGGAATTCTACTCTGATTGATTTTATCGTTTTAGATCGAGATTACTTTGGTCTGCTAAACCGAAGGTTTATCTATATTCGTATCGAGAATGATCCGTGCTTTTGATCGAGTTGTATTTTTCTATACTGGCAATGAATTTGTCTTCGAATTCGCGTCCCTTCTTCCTCCTTTCACGACGAACAGTGGAATTTTTTCCTTACGCTTTAAACCGTGCCAATCCTGCTCCGCAAACTTGGCCTCTTTACGCGCAAACTACTCGGTCCTAACTTTGCCAATCATCTCGTTTTCTTTCGCAACACCGATCTTTTTCTTCTGCCCACAACTATTCGAGGATTCCCACGCTCGCTACTCCTATCCCATTCTAATCTCGATCCGTGCATCTGGCCCTCTCGATTTAAAAACCACACCCTCCGATTTCAAAGATCGGTTCATTCCTGTCCGTCGTAGCAATTTTTTTTCCTCTCTCCCTACCAGGACCGACCGCAGAATTCCCCCCTCGCCACTTCCATCGTGCCAATCCTGACCCGCGAGCTTTATTTACTTACTTACAAGCCACGCTACCCGATTTAAACGATTACTCCACTCCTGGCCATCGCACTAATTTCTTTCCAATTTCCTTCGTCGTTTCACGACTAAGTGCAGAGCCCCTTTTTCTTTACAACCTCCACCTGGTCGAACCCAGTCGACGAGCTCGGCCTTTTTACGCGCAAATTACTCACTGCTAATTTTACCGAAGTCTCCCTTTACCATACAGCTCCCTGGATTTCTCTTCGTCCGATCTTTCGTCCAAAGAAGACGCATCTCGCTCTTCCCTGGGGACTCTCATACCGCCGATCGACGAACTTGGCCTCTTTATTACGCGCAAAACTGCTCACGCCGAATTTTAATCATCGGCTCATCTCCTTTCACCGCACTCTCCGCACTCTCCACGACAATCCCACCCAACTATACTCCCCTTTATAATCGCGCACGGGGGAGGAACTCGTCCCCCCCCAAGGACCGTTTCACTCGCGTCGATGCACTTCCCCCAACACACACTTACACTCTACCTATCGCGCGAACACACGGCGTGATCTGGGTACGCGTACGTTAGCCGTGTTTAGAACGTATCTGGCGTAGCACTTGCGGGATATGAAAACGACGTCGTCGTGGCACGGACCCTCACCCCTCTCGCACCGTCAAATTCGGTTTATCGCGGAGCCTACCGGAATGTCCACCTCGTTTTCTCCTGGAAACCATCTTGCTCGCCACCGCAAAGCACGCTGTTCCTTGCGCTTTCTCTCGGAAGGCATCTTGTTTCTTCCTGGCAACCATCTTGCTTCCAGTTGACGGCCATCTTGTTTCCTCCTGGCAACCATCTTGCTTCCACTTGGCGGCCATCTTGTCTTCCACTGGAAAACCCGTATTATTCACCGTTGGAAGGTGGATCCTTTTCTCTCGGCAAGCAACTTCTTCCTCGTTAAAAAAACCAGCTGGCCTTTAACCTTGGAAGAGCGTCTTTTAGACTTTTCCTTCGAAACTTCAGGCCGGTTCCTATCGGAGGCCGTCTTGTTTACCGTTGAAAAGCTTCGTAGAAAACTATTTTGATTGCTGTTAAAAAGCGTCCTTCTTCCAACTTCCCTTTGGAAACTTCCCGTTGTTTCCTATTTGGGAACCGTCCTATTTCCGGTTCGAAGGCGGCTTCTGTACCCGAAAGTGGCTTCTTCCTTATGGAGAACCGCCTTGGTTCCTGGTGGAAAGCATCGTCCGGAGTTCCATTGGAAACTTTCCCCTGGAAATCATCCTCGGTAGGTACGGGTGCTCCGTTTAGGCCTGCTTAGGCCTCCGCCAGGGACGATGACGCCACGACGATATTCAGAGGGTGAACCTGGCGACGCTGGTTAAGTCGGCGAGGTCTCGACGGGGCTAGGTTGAGCGCTGCGGCGATAGCGAGAGAAGAGGCACGCTGGCAGGGCCCTCCCCGTCGAGCGACCGTCATACCGGCGTCTCGAATGTCACCTGCAACAGGTTTTTTTTCTCGATAACTCCCTGGTAACGATTTCTCCTCCCCACAAGCCAGTGAAAGTTCGTATAAATGCGTCAGAATGAACTGAAAATTTGTATAGTCGCGTCAGAATGGACTGGCGATGTTGAGAAAGGGGAATAAAGAGGCACTTTGATTCTATCGAAGTCTATACTGGTCTTGCATAGGATTTTATTGCACGAAGATAAGAAACCGTCGTTTGGATGATTTTTATCGTTCGTTATTTAGTTTTATTATTGTTTCGACGTGCAAAGTTGGTTTATAAACACGAGGAATCATAAAATCCCTTTTTCTATACCGCCATCTGACAGCGATAACCCAGCGAGAGAATCATCGATATAGAAAAAATCCAAAATCTCACAACAGTTTCATTTATCGTTACAAAAGTACCACGAGAAGCGTGCGTGGAATATGAGTTTGAAATTCTATCCTATCATCGGTATCCATGACCCGACGATGGGTGGAAAAGTCCAAGACCGACGCACCTCCTCCAACGAGCCTGGTACTTAGCGATCCGACGATTAAACCAGAAATGCTCAGCGATAGGCGGACTTACGTTAAACGCTGTGGTACCTCGTTATCAAGCATCGTGCGGTTATTTCTGCAACCTTCGCCGTGCGTGCCGCGAGCCCGACATGCAATTTTCTTGTAGGGCTTTGCTCCGTTCTCCTCCGGATTTGTAGTGCGCGAACGGTTAGCAAAGGTGGTTACCGGTACTAGCTTTACGTCATCGGCATGGCCCCTTATTCCGGCAAAGCCCGCGCACCGCGATTCGAGGACGAAAGTACGTGGGAATATCGGGAACAAAACCCTCCGCAGGATTTTCTGCATTCGAGTTTCACGATTGGGATACCTATTTGTTTATCGTAATACGTCTAGGTGAGATATTAATTATATAATGGGTTTGGAGGTGCAATGATCATTTTTGCTCCCTCGTATTTCCTTCTTTTTTATCCGGAAAAAGAGTCCTGCTTGTATCACGAGTATATCTATATTGTAGTTTAAGTACTTTCACAAATATCAACACTGGACATACTTTTCTGACCAATGTCATTACCACGTACCAATTTGAAGAGAGTCTTATCGGATCTTAAAGATATCCAATCAGTAATTTTTACTCGGCTGATCCTCGTTAGCAAGGATGTTTCGAACGCGAGCTTCCCGAGAATATGACATCGAGGAGCGAGAATTCTTCCCACGAATTTAATACGCGCCGCGCCGGCCTTAAACGGCGAACCTGTTCGGAGTTTGCGATTTAAACGCTAAACAACGCTTTAGCTTCGCGAACCTGCAGCCCGAGCAACGGCCCTTAGCCCAAAGGGGGGCCTAACGGATGATCGTGTACCGGCAAAGTTAGTTTCCCAACACTCGTGACTTCGAGAGTCTCTTCCGAGCCTTTTCGCGGCGACAGCTGTTCCATTCGCGAGCGGGCAACAGTTGGACCCTCCTTTATTTTGCCATCCTCCCCTCCCTCCCTCCCCCCTTTTTCCCCCCCTCGCCAAGTCCAGGCTGGAAAGAAAGTCATCTCGCAGGAGCAACGAGGCCGGCCGGGGACTAACTCAATATCGGATCGCTCTCCTGGCTCGAGTACGTGCGGTAATTGAGTTTTTGTGTAGCGACATGTTCCTCTGGCCTTTTTCCCCGTCTGCTTTACGTCCCAGATAATTCTCCCCCCCCCCCGGCCTCCGGACTATGGAGTCCAGCGCGATATTCTTGGCCTCGGATCGTCGCTATCGCGCTACGTGAATGTAGCGCGGCGGAACCTGGATTTACGAAGAATTCGGTTTGGGAAGAAAAATCTCGAGGAAGAAATGCTTGGCTTTGCTGGCGGAGCTTCGGTTTGGGAATGGGCTGTTACGTTCTCCATGGAATGAGATCTTGTACCGTGGAACGTATTATAGGGGGAATATTTTCGTTGTTTTGTATACGATTTTCGACGCGAAGCGGATAATAAGGAAAGGGTTATTTTTTTGAGGTATTTAATGCATACGTTATATTGACTTTTAGGCGAGTAATCGTTTTGGTTTTCAAACAGTTTTGTTTATGAAATGTTCTATGAAATTAATTAAGTTTGTAAATCGAGGTTTTGCTGTATAGGAGGTGTCCTAAAATTCACGCAAGATTTGGGAATGTCGACGAACGAGCGCGTAAGTGCCAGCAAAGCCGTGAGGTCATTTACCCGAAATGCTATTCCATACACAATCTTATACTCTATATTTTATAAATCGATAAAAAATGTCTTGAGACATATTTAATAGACTAGCCAGTAATTATCGTTAAATATATAAGTAATAAATAATTGCTCGCAGGAACCAGTTTTTTAGACGAATATAAAATTTACCATTTCTAATTATAAGCCAATATGCGTGAGACGCGAAGTTGCGGGACGAATGTTGTTCAGCGATAACCAAGCAATGAAGTCCAAAACTAAAAAGGAACGATCTTCCGTGCCTGTCTTTACAATCGATTACATTCGTACATATTTCTTGGTTTCAAAGAAATCAAGGTACATATTTCCTGCATGAATCAGTGGGACAAAGGAGGAGATCCGGTCGGGCGCAAAAGCGTTTAATCATCGCAAAGCGAATCGTGGACTTCGGTGGAGGGACGCGAATGCGAGCCAAGCAGCGCTCGTGATTTATCGAGAGCCCGCGGTTACCGATGGAAAAAGTTAATGCTACGAATTTGTTCTCTTTATGGGATAATGCCGAGTATTTATCAGGCTTCTTCCCTCACGCACGAGGGGGATTCGTTAAGACGGTACGGTTGTCGGATCCGTGTCTTTTTTTTTTTTTATCGCTGGCACTAGAAGAGCGCTTTTATTTTTAAGAATTGCCCCTGCGAGATTTCTCGGTAATTTTTAAGGGACACCGTAACTTTTCGTTTGCGCGAATTTCTTCCATAAATAACGTTGTATTGGAAGATAAAAATTTCAAGTTTTGCGTACTAAATCGCATCCAAAAATTCAGACATGAATCGAGTTTGTGGAATAAAAAAAGGAGGATATTTTATCGTGCATAGAAGGATACTTGTGAGCGATAAAATATTCGTGCTATTATTTAACGTTACGGATATAGCGCAGTAGACTTTGTATAATTAATAGTAGCCATCTATATTCTAACATTCCATAACTAATCAGCAAAAGCGTACTATACCGCTACGTTCAAATGTGGAATAATCTCATATCCACCGCCTCTTCATTTCAAGCGCCAGTAGGATCTCCGATCGAGCAGAACAGCGATATACTTCGCGTCGCATTTATTCTTCCACTCCGAAACGTGTTTATCTACGCGTACAATTCCCTTACCCAAAAAAAAAACTCTCCTCGGCCGAAGCCGATGCTCTCTCTCTCGAGCTCGAAGGGGCGCGACCCCTTCCGGCTACAAAAATTTCATCGCACTAGGATGCGCGTAAAGCGATATTTCTTTAAGCTTCTTCCCCTCTTTTTTCCCCAGTATACACATTAATCGAGAATCTAGGTACCGTCTGGGACACCAATAAAAAAATAAAACAAGTACAATCAAGCTCTCATCGATCGTCATAACGAAATAGAACGAACACTAAACCTACCCAAGCGGTCAAAATAATCGGTCGGTCATTTCTTACAAAAATCGAGCACTTCTCGAGATTTTCCATGACTCCACCACGAATGGTCTCATCGATCCATTCATATCCCTTCTTAACATCCTTTTTTTTTTTTAAAATACACCTGGCTAGCAGGTTTACCATCAATTACATCATATCGACCAGCAAGATAGCCACGAGCAGCCAAACCACATTATTCCTCGTCTTCGACTCACACACCACATTGCAAGCCATCAAACCCAAAGCATCCAAAAACAAACATTGAGAATCCCTGCCCGAAAGGGCTTCCAGATCAGAAAGGCGACTTACCTCCCTCGTCCCCTTTTTCGATCGCTTCCTCTCGAGCTTCGGCGTCTGTGGCAGCAGAGTGTAGTCGCCACCCGCACCGCCGCTGCGCTGTCGAGCCAGGGGCTGGTGCGAGAGCAGCGGCACGCGCGGCGGCGAGGAGAACGGGATGCCCTGGGGCAGTAAGGAGTAGCCGAGGTTCTGGCCCTGGGTGAACGGCGAGCTCGGCGGAAAGTGGTTCGCCACCACTGGCGCCCAGTACTGGTGCGAGTACCGTGCTGGCGAACTCCCTGAGGACAGTCGATTACACCCCCCCTGAGTTTCGACCCTCTCAGCCGCCAGCGCTGCTCGCTCCGCGATGTCGCGCGCAATTAACGCGTACCCCGCCAGACTTTGGAGGATTGGGAGGGGCTTAGCCTCGATCGAGCTCGATCGATGCGGGCCCATCGAGGACTCGAAAGGAAGGTACGCCGGTGGTTTGGAACCCAGTTTAAACGATAGGTCCTAGGCCAAATGACCTTAGCACTCGGTGTCGAAAAATAAATTAAAAAAAAAAAAACGAAGGTACGCTTTAACACTATTCCTCGGTCAAATCACCGGTCGGTGATTTCTGTGAAGAATCTTAGAAATTCGACACGCGGTCGCTTCTGACCATTCTTCGTGATTTTCTCGCAGCCTACGGATCGATAAATTGATCCGTCGATATTTTTCCTTCGTTCTCTTTTTCTTCGAGGATACATTTAGTATGCTTAATATATACGTTGAAAATGGCTGGTAGGAATAGTGTTAATGTTTCCCGTACCGTACTGGTGTGCACGATTTTGAGTAATCGTTTTCTTCTTCACGCTGGTATTTTCGGGTTCGTGTTTTGGAGGCTCGGGTTTTTCGGGTTTGTATTTTGGATTTCGTGTTTTGCTTCGTCGTGTTTCATTTATTGTACTGCACGAACACCGTGCACCTTTATTCGCAGCGAGGAATCTTAGCTTTTTCGGAAAGATAGAGAGGGATTGTTCTGGCGGAGAACGTGTTATGGATCTGGCGACATTGTCCGAGCGGCACGGATTTTAAACGTCGCCGTATTGCTGTCGTTAAACGCTTTTTATTGTTCGACGCAAAAGGTAATTTACTGCTAATGACAATGCGCATCGGAAGAGTCGAAACGTATTGTCGTTCCCGGTTGAAAAGGCAGTGCTCCTGTGTCATTTTAGTTGTAATGTTTTATCCGAGGAACGACGGTATTTTTCGACTCTCCCAAGGTATCGGATGATTTCTTTAAAGTCTCCGCGGTGCACCCATTTCTGGAGATCTATAGAATTGATCCTCAATACCGTGGAACCATTAAAATATAATTGCCACTGTCGTCTCTGTTTCTGGAAATTCAACATCGAGCTTTTTTGAGATATTATTACGAATGACGTAAAATTCGATAGAAACATCGAAACTAGCTTAACCATATATAATTTATACCTCCTTAAATATAATTATCGATCAAAATATTATCTTAAACCAATGCTGAATAAAAACACACCAATGATAACGATTCACCTCGCATGCATCTACAACTCCAAATTCTACTTAAAAATTTTAAACATTCCCGAACATTTCCGCATCTCTCTAATTCACGCGTTAATATAACATCCTGTTTAATATTCACGCAGTTTGTTCCTATTCACGAATAACACGGTAAACGTGCGGTTGACTATCGAGCGGTTAATAAAGCGAGGCGCTTCTCCGCGACTCAAGCTTGACACTCTTGTCTCCTGAGAAAAGCCTCCTTAATCTCTCGCCATCTACCACGTACCGCACGCATTCGTTATGCTCTCCTCGCTCATGCTTCCTCAAACATCGGTGTATTTCTCATCGCGATGCGGAAAATGGTGTGCAAAGGTAGAATAAACGTATAAAAAAAAGACTTTCAGTCTACGTAATTGAACATTACGCAGCCCCTTGGAAAAGAGTCGGAAAGAGGTATACTAATAAGAGGAGGTAGAATAACACGGAGGGTAAGGGTAGATTTCTTCCGCGAATTAAACGTAATGTAGCTCCGCAAGGAGTACCGGGAAATTGGTATATTAACTTATTTCTCTTACGCGGCTATAATAGTCTTAATAAAAGTACCTTCAGCTGCTAATCCATTGCTCCGAAAATAACACACTAAGAGACAGCTTCTACGAGTTTCTCGAAGAAAGAAATAAGGAAAAGTTAATTCTGGCCAATCCTCGTAGCGAAGTGTGCTTCGCGAGAAGCACGGACTTTCCCGACTTACCTAATATTTTTCAAAGGTAGTACTCATTTAATTAACATCCCTTGATCTGTTTTCCTCTTTCATACAATACAACGACGATTACGCGAGTCTCGATTAGTAAGACCGTTCTAACTTCAATATCCTCTCAACGAAAAATGCGTATCAAACGATATTAAAAACAACGATCGATACACTTTCAGATCTACACACGATCTCGTGAAAAAAATCCATGCCGTGCAAGATCGATCGGATACATCGAACATCGAAAATAAGTAACCCGTGAGGACACTTCCTCGAGGATTTGGTGAAGCACGTTGATAGACGGTGTGTGAAGAATTTCCAGAAAGAGAGAGAGAAAGAGACAGAGAGCGGGGCAATCGCATAGAGGATCGTAAAGAGTGCGTGAAGAGATTCCAGAGAGAACGGGGCGACACGGAGAGTAGTAAGGCGATGCGTGAAGAGACTCGAGAGGGGATGGAGGCTAATGGACGATACAGACAGCGAAGAGCGTCGTAGAGAGACGATAACGGTGGGGCGTGTCTCATTTCGATTTCATGGTTAAACGCATTAACCCTCTATAACCGAGCTTTCGTTCGGATTTCGACACGCCGAGCGTAATTCAATCCCGTGCCCTTACGGCGAGTGAAAAAAGTTCGATGTAAGCGATGTGTCACCGAATGACCAACAAGTGGCCCTTCGATTTACCGTAATCTGCGAATATAGAAAGGAACGATGGGTGATTCGGGACAAAGTACGTAGAAGGGACGTTACTTTCAAGACACCGTGGGTTATAGAGGGCTTTCACTCTTTGAGGCATAGCGGGATATAGTGTTCCGGTTTCTTCCTTTTTTTTTTAGAATTTATACCAGCCCATTTACAGTTCCATGCGCAATTATTTCGCAAATCACGATTTGTTTCGCGATATAGGAATGATCGCGTGCAAGACTTCAACCGGGATATTATGTATATGTATATATAGCAAGATTTTTTTATCCCAGCTTGAAATATTAAGGTAACTCGAGGCATTAGAGAATGTATCAGTTTTCAAATAAATCTGTCTATTTTGCTTTAAAACTCATGTAATCTCGAGCTCCTAAAAAATGTCGGCTTTTCCGTATTAAAATCCAGTGCCCCAAAGAGTCGATCGACGAACAGAAGCAAGGAAAACCGTTGTCCCCGATTTTTTTCATCCCAGGGCTCCTCAAACCTTCGTCGCCAGACTCTTTCAACGATTCAATTATTCCCCAGCTCTTTCGTAAAATTACCACGAGAATAAAACTAAGAACAAACGGCACGAGAAATTGCATTTATCGCTCTATAATCGCGTGCTCCAAACATCTCACATTTCCGAAGCCTCGAGCGAGCTCCACTTTGAAGAGCCCCGTCCTATCCCACGTGTTCTTACGCATGTTATACAAGTGATCGCACTTACTGTCGCTGCGGGGGTTACTGTGCCTCCTTTGCGCCTTCCATGTCGTCGAACGCACCCTTCCGGCAGTTTCAGTGTTAACGGCGTCGACGCTAAGACTTCTCGCGACACCCCTGTAAGGATTCGACGTGGCGTTCTCACTGGTGGTGGCGACACCAGCGAGCTGCTCGTTAAGGGCGTACAACTTGGACGTAATGTCCTTACCGATGAGGGTGTTGAGGACGATCTTAAGCAGCGGCCTGTGCCTGAGTACCCTGAGCAACTTCAGCCTCGTCCAGCAGATGTACGTGCTGGACTCCTCGGCCCGGATCGTCACTTGGAAGACGTCGTCGATGTTCTCGTGCATCGCCTCCCATTCGGGCGAGTCGACGAACTGATAAGCTCTGACATAGTGCAAGTGAGTCCCGTCGCACGTCACCTTCAACCTGAGACGCAAAGGGTTTGCCTTCAGGAATCCTACGTTAGCGCAGCTCGAAGGTATGATTTTGGTATTGGAACTCCTTAATGCATCGTGGCGCGTGAAATCTAGGGGAAGCTGGGGATTGGGATTATCAGGATGGAAAAGAGTGAATGCCACTAGCTTAGATCTGTGGATAGAATTCTGGAGTGAGTTCCTTGGTCAATCGATATTTTAACACTACACAAATGACCCCTTTTGAAAATTTACTTTGAATTCGTACATTTATCGTTATTTTTGTCGGTCATTCGACTACGTATTTTTGTGCAGTTTTCCGTCTGGAAATTTGGTTCTATGTTGCAAATTATTACCGTTAATAATTCAAGAATTTCATACGAAAAATCAACGTTTATTTTAGTTAGGTATATAAAAATGTCGGGGCGTTTAGTATAAACTTTTTTGTTGGCCTCTTTTTGTCGTCGAGCTTCGTCCACGATCTACGATGTTGTTTCTCGTTAAGTTCGAGATTCTCAGACTGAAATTCGTTGAATCGATCGTAGACGGTTTTCTCTCGATTACCGTATTTCGAACAAAGGTAAAGTGGATCTTTTGGAACGCCACAATGGCGCCACAGTGGAGGAGTATATTACGATGTAATAAGCCAAGTATTCCTTACTCCCAGTTTATTCATCCCTCTCACATCCCTGGCAGGTTCTTCCAAGTACATTAAATCCACGATCGAGAAAAACCGTATATATCAATCGCGACTACGTCCAACCAC
Source organism: Ampulex compressa (assembly GCA_038496175.1). NCBI lineage: Eukaryota > Metazoa > Arthropoda > Insecta > Hymenoptera > Ampulicidae > Ampulex > Ampulex compressa. Next base: position 213,303 of record JBCFXI010000161.1, read on the forward strand.
AATCTCCACGCGTCAAAGACTCTGGCAAAACAAGGTCCGAGCTCCCGAGTCCCCAGGAATTCACCCTTCTTCGTTCGAGCCGTTAAACCACCGACAGAAACTCTCCAGGCTAAGGGATAAAAAGACGGTACCGGCAAAGCCGACGATCTCCAGCTTGACGGGCAAAAAGACGATACCAGCGGAATACCAGTGGATACGCTTACTTCGCAGCGTCTCCACGATGCACAGTGGTAAAGAGTTCTAAACCATTATCATTACAATAACGATGCCAAGAAACATTTAAATCGATGAAAACAATCCTTTTGTTATAATTCCAATCTCAATAAAGATATTAAACACTTATATCCAGCTTTTATACTCGAATCTGCATATAAATCTTTACACGGATCGATGGTCTCGTAGGAGATATTGTACCAAGTACAGTATCTAATATTCATATATATATATTGGGTGGGTGCAAAAGTATGTGCAGAGTTTCTCATAACTCCGCATCTATTGAAACTCCGCACGAACTTTTGTATCCACCTAATATAATATTCACATTCGGTCCATATTCATACACGAATATTAAATACAACAATCACAACGATCAAGTATCGAGAGAGCATACAGCCTTTTTCAGAATAATACCGTCTAACCACGATCCAATTTTTTCGACCACCGTGCTTCTCAAGACACCGGAAAGAAAATTCGATACTCACTTTCCACGCAGGAGTATCGACAGCCTCTCGTCGGCCGGAGTGACGCCCTCCGTGGCGTAGGTCTGACCAGGGTCCAGCTTCAGTATCCTGGCCTCCTTGGCCAGCTCCTGGAAGTGCTTCTTGCTGACCTTGTAGGGCTTGAACAGCTTCAGGTAGAGCTCCGCCAGGTCGGGGCTGAGGGCGGGAGGGAGAAATCGACAGGCCAGTATGAGGGAGTGGATGCCATTGAGGAGGCCCAGCGCCAGGCACCAGAGCATCGCGTCCAGGGCGCAGATCGTTATGCCGGCCCAGAGCGCAGCCAGCATGAAGCCCGCGGTGAGGAACGTGCGGAGGGCCAGGACGGAGGCCTTGAAGGAACGCGGCACCAGGAAGGCAGCCGCGAAGAAGAGATTCGCCGCCTGGAACGTTGGGGCAGGTCAGAGATATGATTAACGAACGCTTAGGGTCGCGAAATATCGGTTTGTGCCACAAATTCCTTTCGTTTTGAGGACATATTTTTTTTTTTTAGTAAATTTAGAGGCGTCCACAGCTTGGGTCTTTAGCCTAAGGACATATTTTATTATTAAGGATTAATAAGGATTATTATCTATTTATTAATATTAATATTAATGAATAATACTATTTATTATTAAATTAATAAGGAATAATAGTGCGCGATGTATTTGCCATGTACTGTTTAATGGAATTATCGTATACAACCAGGGTACGACGACGAGGATGAAGACTACGACTTCGCTCTAAGATTTAGGATATTATCCAGGGTTCGGGTGTCATCTATTGGCGCTCTTTGAGGAACTCATATCAGCCTCCCACGCGGCGCGTACAGCACTTGCATTTTCGATCGATTATCTATATATAGGGTGGGCCATCTACTGGTTTGTTTTTAAATTGTAGGATATGGCAACACCGGTGTGACCGATTTGCTTGACATTCGAACGGCTGGTCGGTCTGAAAATTCTTAAATCGGAGACTCCAACCTTCGCTATAAAACGAAATGTTGTTTTAAATATCGATGTAGACTCGTTTTATAGCGTTTTTAATACGAACTTTTAAATGGCCCACCCTGTACTATACGATACTACAGGGGTGATTTCATGTACAGGCTAGCTCACCTGGAACAGTTTGTGCTGCGCCGCCTCCCACTCGTCGCAGTAGCCACCAGGTATCGGTACAGTGGCGTTCAGCCTCTCTGTCACGTTGCTGGCCTCGGTGCCGTTCCAGACGTCCACCAAGAGTTCCGTGTAGTTCAAGTCGTCGAGCGAGTAGCCAGCCAGGTTGGGCAGGCCGCTGTAGTTGAAGGTGTAGCCCTCGGTGGAGTAGGTCGTCGATGTCTGGCTGGTGAACGGCGTCGTCGTCGAGGACGACAAAAGGCTGCTCGCGGGCGATGGAGCATCAGTCGTGTTCGCCATTTTTCGTCGCGGGCGCGTGGTACGGGCCATCACCTTCTTCCACTGAAACGAAGGAGTACTTTTATCGATTAAGAAGCATTATCGATCGTCACGAACTTTTTATTAAGGATGTTATTATTGAAAGTGTAGATGGTATTGGAATAAAAATTGAAATCCGCGATCTTTCGCTTTTGCGACGACTGCTCTTACTGATGAGCTATACTAATGTAAGTTCTTCCACTGGAACGAAGAGTACTTTTATCGATTAAGAAGTATTATCGATCGTCAGAAACTTTTTATCAAGAATGTTGTTATTGAAAGTGTAGACGGTATTGGAATAAATATTTAAATCCGCGATCTTTCGCTTTTGCGACGACTGCTCTTACTGATGAGCTATACTACTGTAAGTTCTTCCACTGAAACGAAGAGTACTTTTATCGATTATGAAGCATTATCGATCGTCAGGAACTTTTTATCAAGGATGTTGTTATTGAAACTGTAGATGGTATTGGAATAAATATTTAAATCCGCGATCTTTCGCTTTCGCCATGACTGCTCTTACTGCTGAGCTATACTAATGTAAACTCTGATCGAATTTCGTTTAATGAATGCCTGAAGAGACGTTTTCACCCTCGATACGTATAAAGCGGCGCGTAAAGCAGTGATTTTGGATTACAGGAATAAAATACGGGAATAAAAGAGGTTATCGGAATTCTTTACGAGGTCGTTAGCTGTGTGTACGATATCAATTTATAGGATTGCCCGGTGTTCTTTCCTCGTGATTTAGCGCCTTGCAACTAATCCAGGCGATTATTTCGATTCGTAGGGTAATGCCTATTGTTATTTGGGAATCTGATAATCGCTTACTCGTTAGGCTCCCTCTGACCTTAGCGACCAACGCGATATGTTATATTCCAGTATCGTGTCAGCTTAATAGCGCCCATGGTTCGAAATTCCCCCTAAATCTTAGCTCTCGGTCTAAATGACCTTAGCAATCGATGCCCAGAGTTGAGGAAACGAATAAGTCATGAACGTGACTCGTAAATTCTGTGGAAAAGTCCCGTCGCTATATACGTTCCTTACGTGTTCCTTGTATCTGTTTATCGAGGAATTAGCGATAAATCTCGGACGGTTGGCTTCGAATCATTCCCCGTCTCATTTCCATAGATAGCGAGGGTTTGAACGCCGATTCGTTGTCCGCTTCTCGTGAGACACGCAAAATCCGATAATAGCTGTCCCGTTATTGAGACATTGGTATTATTGTCTTAATAAAAGACACTCCGACTCGATTGGTCTACGAAGACGCGATAACTTCGCGAGCGTTCTCCTTCATTTGATTCGAAAAGAAGAATTATTGCCCAACGTGAAACCACAGAAGCGGATTTTTTAAAACGAGTCTTGGAAGCTATGCGTGATCTACGTTCGAGCAGGAACGAGGTCGCAGGGACGACGATTCTTCTTTACGTTTCGGCCATTTGTTACGTGGCCCACGGTAAGCAATAAAAACAAAATACAGGATACCAAAAGAACAAAGAGTAATTACATTTCCTCCTGCTTAAAATAAAGGACATCGGCGTTCCTCCTATCGCAATTGAACTAAAGATTAAAATATTTTTGAAGGAACACATCGCATCGAAGCAAACTCGATGGATATTAAATTTCAAATCCAAGTATTTCCCAGCAGATCGATGTCTCAAGATCGTCTTGGTCAAGGGATAGAATCCGAGTATTATTTTTCAACATTATTCCCACCCGCCATTTTCCAAACAGATTTAAGTGTACTCCATATATCCTTAAAGAAAAAGAGGAGGAAGGAAAAATGTCGATAGATCAATTTATCGATTCGCACGCTGCGAGAAAATCGTGAAAAATCTCAAAAGTGACCCCGCCTCAAAGTTCTACAATGTTTCAAAGAAATCACTGAATAGTGATCAGTAGGAAAACTTTTAATGCAAGCTTTCGATCCAAAACGTTTCCCCCTTTCTCAAGCATCCCGCGAGTTTCGCGCGCTTCGCCATAACCTCGAATTCGCCTGGTCGAACTTACAAATCGTACGCAGCTCCGTATCTCGCTGCGTGCGAGATATCTACACCTGAAACGGCTCGTGCATAACCTGGGCCGTTCCACGAGCACACTTTCGCCAGATTTCAGATAAAAGGCCGTAACTTGTACAACCTCTTAGTCACGAACGATGAGAATCTAAGGGCTTCGATGCCTTACCGGGCGCGTTAATAATAGAACCATGTAAAATAGGCCAGATAAATTTCCGTTTAACGATTTTGCAAACTTAAGCCAGGCCGAGGAGTTATTTTCGTGTATATTATAACCTCCGCGGGTTGGTACGTATTATCGGTGCGGGAATACAAATTCAGGGTGAGGAGATAAGAATCCCTCGCGTGTAAGTGCTCGAACATCGCCGGAACGAAGCTCGAGCCGCGAAGGGTGGCCGTGGTAAATCATAGAGGCCGATATCCACCGATCTAAATTGCGCTTTCGGACGAAGACGATCCACTCGATTCCCACCGTAGATCCATTTAACACCCTGGATTCCGGGAAATTTCGAAGACGGATCCTGTATCGCTGAAGCGGCATTTAATTTTCTCCGGAGGGAGGATGTTTCAATCATATTGCGTGATACGAGCCAGGAGGGAGTCGAGGGGGAAACGCGAAGCATTGAATTTGCAAGCGGTTCCCTAGGTTGAGAGGCGAAACGTATATCGGTTTGTTTAAGAATTCATTTTAATGGCAATACGAGCATTCGTGTAATTCCTTCGTATCTTCTACATGCCGCTAAGATGCTAATAATGGAGAAAGCGGTATATATATCCAGATGAAAGCTTCTGTTTCTGAATCTCTCACGATTGGTTCTTGTCGTCGTTCTTCATCTTTTTCTTTTATTTTCAGTTCAGTTGCCAGTGGTGACTGAAGAGCAGCATATTTTTCTTATTTTTCTACGAGTTTATTAAACGCTTCGTACGTATCGGTTTAGACAAGTTAATCAGAGTCCACCTAAAATTATCTTCTACAAACTTAATAGGAAGGTGTACAGGTTTTCCATCCTTAAAAAGAGACCTCGTCTCTCAATTCAGAGTATACGAAGAACTTTCGAACAATTCCGAAGCGCAAGATCCTTTTATAAGCGGCGCTAATGCGAGATCGCTGTAAAAAAGGCCGGGCTAGGTTAATTAAAACGGACGAAAGGTCGATAATCTTCATTTATCCAATCCCAGGGCGATGATACTCGACGGCCCGGCGTTTCTTCGAAGCGGCGTATCTAGAATACGAGTTCCAAGCGTGGCCACTTCAAACGCTCGCCTCCCTGGCCCGGCCATTTCCACGAGGCTTTCGCAAAAAGCATAGCCCTGGTCTCGCAGAAACTCTGCGGTGGTCGATGGCCAATGCAAAGTAGCCTCAAGAGCCGAGCGCACCGCATTAAGGCTTTGGATTCCCTCATTTGCAGGAAATTCTCGTGGAAGGCTTCCCCTCCGGCCGTTAGCTCGCATGGCCGGAAGACCGTCGAAGGAATTCGGATCAGGCGGGATCAGCGCTGTTCGGTTATCGCGCTCCAAAAAGTCATTTTGTAACGCAGCGCATAGCGAGCTTCCGACAAAGGGTTTCCCCCGCGTTGAACTATCGTTAAATATTGTCGTTTGATATATGTTTCGTATCCAAGAGTGTCAGAGAATGATGAATTTTATTTAAAATCGAAATCAATATTGAACTCATCAAACTTTGCACCCGAGAAACCGAATGTAATTAAGAAAAAGGGTATAGAAAAATGCACCATTGTGTAGCAGGATCGGACTGACATTCTTACGCGTACAGTTTTATTAATCTAACATTAATTTAATCATCTATGACACGGTACTCGCAGCATGGAGACTCCTGCTTGAGCATCAATATCAATTCTTGATATATCGAGGACGGGTGAAGAGTTTAGGCGTAAAGGGTGGGCCATTTAAAAGTTTGTTTTTAAAAACGCTATGAAACAACGCTATTTAAAACAACATTTTTTTTATCGCGAAGGTTGGAGTCTCCGATTTAAGAACGAAAAACCAGAACGATTTAGAGAAAGATTCAAGTTGGAGAAAGATTTTAGATTGAATTACAGATTTGAGAGGAACAAACCAGTAGATGGCCCACCCTATATATATAAACCAGCAGCCCTGTAAGTCCTCGCTGAACAAAATCCTCGCCTTGCTACATCGCATTTTTCGCGCACAATGGGGCCTCAACGATCCTACGCACGTTTGTGATAATTACGAGACAGAAGAACGTGCGTGGAAAAGTATTCCGTCCAGCGAGGAGGCGTGAGAAATGGCCAGAGATTAAGGCGGGAGTCGGATTGGGTCCATCGAGGAGCGGATAAGGAGGAGGGTCGGCGAAAAACGGTCGAATCCTACGAGAGACGTCGGTCGGTCGAGGAAGGAAAGTAACGTGATTACGAGACACGAGTCGGAGCAGTGGTTCTTAATGCTAAACTTCGAGGATGTCTTCTGTGGTCGGTGTGAAGGAACTTTGTATTCTTCGATATGGAACTTGTATTCTTGTATTCCTTCAACTTTGTATTCAACCCTGATGAGCTGAATTATACCCGCAAATTATACAGCTTGCAAGGTATTTGTTTTGATTTTTCAGGTGGATGGTGCTGCCAACCGTCATTGATATCGTTATTGATCATCTCAGAGACGTTATGTAATTAAGATTAAAATTATTTAGTAAAATGTCGAACAACCTGAAAGTTGCATAGTCCCCTAGAGGGTTAAATGAAATCATGCCGAATCGATTATTGTGTTCATTGGAATAAGAATCGAGAAAGAAAAAACAAAAGCCGTCGAACTCAAGTACAGCATTTAGCGATTTTCGAACCCAATATAGAGTTTCTTTAACCAATAATAGTTTCTGTTTGATCCTTAATACCATTTATTGAATCGATGAAAAAAGTTACGTCCGCACACTTCTATCGTCTCTTTTCTCGCCCTTATCCGCCGATTGATTCGCTCCCCAAATTTTTCTCGCGGTCCAAAGCGCCTCGTGGCTTCGAAGGGGTTAAGAACCACTGAGTTGGGGGAAACGAAAGGGCTTCAATGTTGCGCAACATACGAGGCTGGTTTTTCCCGGCTTTCCTCCGCAACAGCGACTCGTCATTGTTTCCCGCGGCGGCGACGCGTCTCCGAAACGCTGCAGCACGTTATCCCGTAACCGACAACTTCATGGATACGTGGCTGTAAATTAATCTCTCAGATTCGAAAAAAGCCACGAGATGAAGAACCTTGACCACTGAGACTTTTCTCCTCATCTTTGAAAACCATCGGCCAACTCGAAATTGATTTGACGCGTCTCCCTGCTTTCTACGATTTTCATTTAGGAAAAAGACACCTTTTATCGTGTCTAATATCTTCACTTTTATTTTCCAAGGAGACTTTTCCTGTGAATTTCGAGAAAATAAAAAGCTGTCGCGGAAACGCGAAATACTCTGTGGAAAATTTCCTCGTGGAGCGAGTAAAATCAGTTCGGGCCACGTCGGTCGGTTACGGTTAACGCTTTGTGGATGGAGAAGCGTGTCGGGAGCGCAACATTGGGTATCAACAAATCTCAAAGACAAAACGAAGAAATGGAAGGCAACTGGAAGGAGGATCCCAAGGCGCGGGACATTTCGCGGCTCGTTAAGCGGACGTCGAGGAACTGTCGTCCTTTTGCCGCACAGTGTCACGACTCGCGCTCAAGAACGAACAAATTGAGCTTTTAATCGCTGTACTTTAAAGTCTTTGTTTTAAACCTTTTAGTAAGCAATGAAATTGCATTTCAAACGTATTTAATCGTAGCTTCTTTTTGGCTTCCGTTCTGATTTTTTCTCTTCAATTAGAACTTGGGTGTTTTGTACGAAAATAGGACAGTTTCTGTAGGATATCGATATTTGTTTTCTTTCTCGTCTATAGGGTGGGCTATTTACTGGTTTATTTTTAAATTATAGGACATGGCAACACTGGTGTGACCGATTTGCTTGAAATTCGAACGGCTTTTCGTTCTTAAATCGGAGACTCCAACCTTCGCGATAAAAAAAAATGGTCTTTTAAATATCGATGTAGACTCGTTTTATAGCGTTTTTAAAAACACACTTTTAAATGGCCCACCCTTTATATTCTCGTTAGATACGATTGACCTTACAAGTCGATGTCTGTCAATAAACGATTTGTTTATAACGCTCGGCTGTCGATACACTTTATGCGCCTCGAGCTACAGTTTCTTTTCCCCTCAAAGCTGTCGAAACGAAAACCGAAAAAACCTGATACTTGATTAATGCAAATTGAATGCGATATCGATGATATTCGCTCAACATTCCCACCACGACGTCCAAATCCTACCGCGCTTCCTGACAGAGGGCGAGGAAGAAGAAAGCGCGCAGTGCATTCGTCACTTCATTTGGCGCCTGCCAAAAAAGTGTCCAAAAATTTGCTTTGTGATCCCGTCTGGCCGATTGTATTTGCTGGCCCTTACCCAACTTGGGTTTCCGCAAGTGCGCCTTTCACCATAAAGCTCGGAACCGACGAGTCTCGAAGCCTTCATCAATTTTTGAATACCCTCGGCTTTCGATCCACGAGCGGGCGGATTCGCCTTAAGCGCCATTTCTTCCCACAGCGCGAATCCTTTTTAATCCGTCGAAGCTATACTCGCAAAGTGCTTTCCACTCGGTATCCGATTAATCGCCTACTTTTCCCAGGGGCTATTGGAACAAGAAACCGGAGATACTCCTTTTCCCTCGTAAAATACACATCCTCCTCTATCCGCCAGAATTATACTTTACTTCGTGGATAATTATGCTCGCCATCGTAGTACTCTTTAATACACTTTGGAAATACCCAGAGCCTCGCGCAAGCTTCCCAGTCGCTAAGCTCCGTCTTTATGAACTTCGCCTTTTGATCAAACGGCGTTACACTCGATGATCGTTAGAGTGCACTTTTAGATTTTAGAGACGGGAGCAGGAGAATCTGGACGTTGCGCGGAGATATTTCGGATACAGGGAGACAGGGACGGACCATAGAGAGATTCTAGAGGAAACAGAGCGGCACGGAGAGTTATCGATGATGCGTAGCGAAATTCGAGATAGAGAGGGAGGGAGGGAGAGGAGAGAACAAAGCGATGCAGAGATTCAAAGGCTGCGCATAGAGCGGTTTGGACGGAACCGCGGAATACAGAGGACCAGGGCCACTGCGTGTTGAGATATCAGCAATATTAGAGTAACGTGCAGAGGGATATAGGCAGCGTATAGAGGAATTTCGGAGAAAGCGGGGAGGATTCAGAGGTCCAAACACGAGATGTGAGGAAATCATAGAGCGACGCGGAGGATTGAAATTCCGCGGATAACGCGAAAGGCGAGTTTTGATACATTGTTGTCGTTAAATGAATCCACTCGCTCGTCTATTAGATTATCGATAAAATATCGCGGTTTTCGTCTTTGGTCCTCTTTCGATCGTATACATAATTCAATAAAACAGTATAAAAGAACAATTGTCGTACACCCATTATTTCCTTATAAAACGAGAGAGACTTTTGGAACGAACCGATGGAACGTTTTGTCGATAAATATCGTTCACATCGCGACCATGTATTTTTCCAATATCTCCCGACCTTTGGTCATCCCTTTGTAAACATTGCCAATGCTGTTTCAACTCTCAGCAGTTACTCCCTTACGCGTATATGCGTGAGATTTTTTTTTTTGTCAAATTCATTTTTCGGCACCGATTGCTAAGGTCATTTGGCCTAGGAGCTTCTGCTTAAGGTGGGTTTCGAACCACCAGAGCTACGATATACATATCGCATAGAAAAACCAGAGGTTTTTTTTTTTCAAATTCATTTTTCGGCACCGACTGCTAAGGTCATTTGGCCTAGAATCTACAGTTTAAGGTATACATATCGCATAGAAAAACCAGAGGTGGTTGCGTGAGATTCATCCTGCCACGATTCTTTAAGATTCACGAGGAACCTCGCGTATATACAATCTTACGAATTCATATACAATATATAAGTAAAATCGATGAATCATCCGCAATTGCATTCGAGGCTTCAACACTTTCCATCCGATGTTTCACGATTGGTGGTGATAATCACCGATGTTACGAGTATCATCGATACCCACTCCCGATGTCTATTTAATTTCACGATTTAACGCAGAAATTAAGCCCGGCCGATTTCTCTGGAGGTTTCCGTTTAGCCGTCGCGACACCGAGTAACTCCTCGCGAGCGAGCTTCCCAGCTCCATTGTCAGACAGAGCGTATTCCGATCCTCCTCCAGGAATCGCTCGACATTCGAGTCGGTCCCCGCCTGACAAGGTTTCCCCGATGAAATATTCCTCTTAAACGAACCGAACGCTCCGCACCTTTCGTGCCGCGGGGAATTTTTCCAGTGGCCTATTTGTACATTGTGGCACGTAACCCATCGCGTTTTTTGATACGTCACTTTGCCAGATTGAAATGGAAATGCGCGAACTTTTCGGTCGTTTGTGTGCCCCAGCTTCGACGTGACCGTGGGGGATAAATACGAGTATCGATGTTTCCTACTGTGGATGTGAGGGTAGATCGAGGGGTACGTATTGGGAATGTGGTGTCTTGAAAATAGTTGCAGGAAGGTTAGGAAGAATGATCTTAGCGAATAACACTATTCCTAACGGTCAGTGATTTCTTTGAAAAATCGTAGAACTCCGAGGCGCGCTCACTTCTGAGATTTTTCACGATTTTCCCGCAGCATACGGATCGATAAATTAATCTATCGGCATTTGTCCTTCGTCCCGTTTTTCTTTAAGGATATATAGAGTACGCTTAAATCATTCTGGGAAATGGCTGGTAGGAATAGTGTTAATAAGGATCGGTGATTCTTGGTCTGCGGAGCACCTCTTAGAGATTGTTGATCGAAATCAAATGTGCATATGTGAGAGGTAGAACTTGTTTTGTTACTCTTGGAGTTTATCAGGATCCTCGGATAGTTTAAACTATTTCGAGAGACGCGGGGTGGAATGGATTTAGGGGCTGACGCGGGAAATCAAATGAACGGACAGACCTCCGGGTAATTTCGTTCTATTTCGAAACTCGAAAGGTTGAACGATCTTCGCGGTCGAGGGGGAAAATGAGGTAAACGAAGAGAGATCGAAATTGCGCGGTTCTTCTCCGACCATAAAAATGCATCGCGTTCCCCAGATAAGTTCATATTATTTCGCGGTTGCAGCGGGGCCGTGGCATGCAACAACGATAATTTTCCACTTTTTCCGCTCCTTTTCGCCCCGTCGCTTTCCACGGCGCGAGCAGAAAATGCATTAACGTTTTTGGGGACGGAGGGACGAGCTTTACATAAACATGGCCCGTGTCAAGAGCGTGTTCATTAATCTTTCATTACACACTCCGCCGGTATGGACGGCTGTGTGCGTACGTTGAAAGCCATGCGCCCGTGTTTGTCGACTGGAAACAAGATTTTTTTTTAATACGCATCCGTGAGGCCTTATAAATAATTGGCATTGCAAGTAGGCTCAGGGTGGAGTACAATTTAGTACACGGTAGCTCCATTTAAGATTCAAGGGAGTTTTCAAAATGTTACGCGCATTAATAAAAGAGCCCTAAAATAACGCGAAAGGTATATCTCTCGCTGTCTCGAAGAAAACGGAGACTCACGCTGTAGAACTTCTTCTCGCTGCTTGCATCCACCATTATTCTCGTACCATCTCGATCTGTGCATATTCAATATGTACTTGTTGAATATTTATCAAGAGGATGTGTACCGCGCTAAATTCTGTATAAGGACAATAATGAATATGCACGATAATTGGTCTATCGTATTTCTTGAGCCGCCACTTTGCCAAATTGGAATGGAGATGCGTAAACATTCCGGTTGTTCATATCGTATACCGACGTAGCGACGATCGCTCGATTTTACATACGGCCACGTGCATACACGCACGCGTGGATAAATGCACTTCATACAATTATACGTACAATCGTAATTATGTATAAGTGCATTTATATAGGCTGCCCCAAAATTCATGCAAGATTTGAAAGTTTCAAGAAAAGAGTGCGCATGCGCTAGCAAAGCCTTGGAGGCCATTTAAACGATTTGCTGTTTCATACATAGCCCTACACTCTACACCTTATGAATGGATAAAAAAAATTTACAATTTTTAATTACAAACCTCTGCCTTCAAAACATCAAATTATCAAATTACTATCAAATAGTGATATCAAATCACTAATTACTAATCGCGTGAATTTTGTGACACCCCATACCTGCACACGCGTACAAGCACATAAATACATTTGTACGTGCGAGTAAATGCAATTATACGTACGAACGTAAATATGTATAAATGTATTTATACCTGCACACAAGTAGGCGTATATAAATGCATTTGTACGCGCGAATAAATGCACTATGCACACGGGCACACGCTCGCATACGTATAAATGCATAGTGTCCGAGCAGGCGGGAGGAAAAAGAAGGGCGGAGACCGAATGAAGAGGGTGTCGTGCTCCGGACAAATTGCATCGGCATTAAATCTCCCTTTCCACCGACTGGCGAATATCGGCGGAAAATCCCCTGACTTTTGCGTCGAATTTTAATGGGAAAAACGCGCTTTTCTTACATTAATACGAAATTCATATATTTTTCGATGGAAACACTATCGAATGTAGACGAACATATTGAATTATACCCTTCCAATGTATTGCAATTCTCAAATGACTGGTTATGTTCTCAACGAGAAGCTTTCGTAGTGTATAATTTACACGTATATTTCTATCTAATCAAAGACTTATAACAATGAGTTATATATATAAGTACTTCTGTATTCATCAAACAGAAATACCCGAGTGGTTTCTGTAACTAACCTTATATACGTTCATACTATTGTATTATATACAAGAATATACTATTAGTATTATAATATATAAAAAAAAATACTAATACCATCGTAATATATGCAATAAAATAGATCAGATTTATTCGCAAAGCGTCGCGAAGATTATATTCCCGAAGACCTTTTCCTCGAATATCAAATGAGTAATACGCTTATAAATGTTGCGTCGATTTTTAAGAGTCACCTTCTATGCACGGTTGCCTTAAAGAAAGCCGCATGCATTTCAACGAGGGCTTTCAGATCGCGCATCTCTTTTCATTTTTCCAGCTTTATTGGCACACACGGGCGCGGTACGTCTACGTGGAATGCGTGGGCCGACAGAAGAAGGAGGGCGGCTTGGGAAAAGGGGTTGGAAGCTCGCCGGATAAATTGCTTTGGCATTAAATTTCCATTTATACCCATCGGGAAATATTGACGTCCCCAAAGACTTTCTCGTGCATATGCATTGATTCCTTGCCGATACAACAAGCTACACGTTTATTCCTCTCCTCGCATAACCTTTTCGTCCTTTTGTCACGGCTAAATGCGAAATTACACTTTAGCCTTGCAACTTTAGTCTCGATAAAATGCGCGCATTGTAATAGCGTTTCAATGGATAATGCCGAGCCAACGTACTTCGTTTGCAGAGGTGCTAATAGAATTTTCTACGAATCGCAAATACGCGAATCGTTTTTTGCGACTTCTCAGGAGTGTTATTGATTTGCCAAGAATTTGTGTAAACGGACCTTGTTGTCGAACTTAACGACCTTTTTGGCTACGCCCGAGACTTTGTTGTCGAAAGTTTTAAACGAGCTATTAAAGGGTCGCTACCATCAAGAGGTATAAATAAGCGATATTTAAACATATGTTTTATTCAAATACCTCAGTCGCTGATAATAAGAAAGTACGGTTTCTGGCTATTGCATTTCCGTGAAACTGTGTTACGGCTAAAGTTGGAACTCTGAATTATCTCAAATTCTATTTCTCAACTCAACTTCTATTTTCTCGTCGTTATTTTCAAACGTCGTTTCTACGGAATTGTTTTTCGTATCCTTAAATTTTCCGGGCACGTGATAATCCGTTTATTACGTAAGCGATTCCTACGTATATTCCATAGTGAGTCTTCAAAGTTCGTTTAGTTGGACGCGAATTTTGGTCGCGACGCTATAATCTCCAAGGTGTTCAAAGTTTAGTGGTTAACGAACCTTGAATACTGCATTCCCTTATTTATCTCTCGGACAGTAACTCGCGCTAGTTTCTGCAAATATCTCTGGTGCAATGCCTAACTGCTTTCTATCCAACATAAATAAACCTTCCACGTCCTCACTTTTGTTCAAGGCTTTTGGGGCACGTGTTGTACTGCCAAGATTCCCTTCTCTTAACGCATCGTTTACCAAACTTTCTTGGCCGCAAAACGACCCTTAACATTCTATGTATTCGCGAAGCACGCACGTTTCTTTGGGCAATTTGTTGGATCACGTGGAGAGATGCAGCGATAACTTGTGGATTTATTTCGTTGCGGGAAGAAATGTAAAATTGCAGTTTGAAACGTTTAACAATAATTCGTGCCTTTATAGGAGAAAAGAAGTAAATACAAGAATTTAATTTGAAATGCTGCTTTATCCAAGAGAGATATTTATATATATCTGTGTAATTAAAATTATACCGAGAACCGAGATTTTCATAATCGTATACATTTGTAGTTGAAATAATATTTCATTGATAAGAGCTAATTTTGAACAGATGCGTATAAAATTCGACGATAAACGTCGATACGTAATTGTACGGTATTTCTTATTCTTTAATTTTTGGCCGCGTTTTCATAAAAATTGGCGAGGTTTTTTTCGTTAACTCTTTACTTACATACGCGTACATACGCGTAAGAGTTATTACACTTTCCTTGCAACTTTTGAATATTGGCAATACTTTACTCCGCGTTCTCCACGAGTGCAGAAAACGCTGGCAGAATTTTCGCGTCTCCGATTCCGGATAACGAGTAATTATCCAGCTCCGGTCGGCGTTTCTCATTTTTTTTTCTCCTCTCGATTTCCTCCTTGATTTTTTGCCCCCGGGAATTTATTTCCACGCACGAATGCACCGATAACGCCAAAGTCGGCGTACGTCTCTCTCTCCCGCAATTCGGCAAAAAATAAACATCGCCCTGCGAGAGTTTCGGGCGCGCGCATATATTTATTTGTGCGCGCAAAGCTTGCATATACACCCCGGAATATTTAACTCGTTTGGGTTATTTTTAGTCCGCATACAGGTCGAGAGTAAAATTTGATTTAGAAAATATCGACCTCCATCTCCCTTCTGATATGATCGTATATCATATTTGGATGCAACACTGCAGAGGTACGTACAAACCCGAAAAATGGCTTTCAAGGAGAAACTTTTGCATCCGAGTCGTTTCAGACGTCGAAAATTGACTTTGTCGATCCTTTTTTAGATCGCATGGAAAAGAAGCTAAAGTCCAGAATTAATAAGTACGATCTTCTTTCCGGTCGATCAAATCTGATATTCGATCGTGAATCAATCGAAAAGAGATGGTAGAATGTAAACACCTGCATCGTGAGCATAGAAAAAACGAGGAGTCGCGAAGGTATAGCGAGTAAAATTCCGCGAAACATTAATCCTCGGGTAATGTAGGAGCATTGACCCGGCGTAAGGCGACTGTTAAAACGAAATATTTCGATTTTGAACGACTTCGGAGATCGGCCCCAGCGCTCGCCCTCCGGAGTCTATATAAGGCGGCGCGGACGGACGCTAATCATTCCTCGCAATCCCAGCAAAGGATCAACATCCTTTCATTTACTCGTTTATCGTATTTCTTTTTTTGTGCATCTTATCCCCCCCTTACCCCGATTTAACTAATTTTAACTGATTTTTCCCTTGTCCAGCTTTCAGCTTTGGGACCGAAGAGAGGAGAGAGAAGAGAGAAGAACGAAGAGCGTAGCTAGTATTGAGTTCTTAGCATTAACCGTACATTAAGGCGTGAGTATGGACGGATGGATCTGGTTTAAGACGTGGTATGCGAGGTTTCAAACGTAAGCGGTACAATTCTCTTTAACTCTCGAGTCTCGTTCGTCTTGCGCTCCATTTGTCGGAGCATAGAGTCTCGAATTCTTCCAGGGGCCCAGGCCGTGCTCTCACGGTGCTCGCGGACCTCCGACGGTTTTGGGAGGTCATGTTCAGGGGAGTGGCGTCGCAGGGTTGGCTCAGTCGCGCCTGACCAAGCGTGCGCTTCGCCTGGTTTACCACTCTCAGCCGTGGCCTCCCTCGGTCGCCGTCGGACCCGCTCGCGCTCGTGAGAGCTACTGGTGCTCTTGGTAAGAATTCCTCGCGTCGCGACTTTCTCGTCTCATCTCTTTTCTTACCCCCTTTTCATAGTTTTCTCACTGCTTACGCGTTGAACAGATGTATGAACGACGGAATGGATCGAATGCTTAGCGTATTCTCGTAAGACGGAGCGAGTGAGTTTAGTTTAGTTGCGTGCGTGGAATGGAGGGTGGGTCTCTAGTCGCGGCAACCTCCACGTGGTGAGACCCGGGCAATCGCTATTCCTCGCGATCGAGCTAAATTCCCAAAATCGCGAGGAATAGCGAGCTAATAGCTGCGAAACTTTGTAAAATATCTGTTAAGTACGAACATTGTATATGGAGTTGAGAATTACCGAGCGATAAATTCAGAGTTTCTCCAAAGACACGGTTGTATCTTCTTAATCCTCGGTACTCAAATACAATCCCACCTCACCTTTCCCTACTAATATTGAATAACCTTAGAATAATTACACTTCGTTGAGAATTTACGTTTCGACGAGCAAACATGATCGCTCAACGTCCAACGCTTCTCTCCTCGATGATTTACGGTTACATCCTAACCTGCGTATACTCCACCTCCATATTCGCCATTATACTCTTCGTACACCAAAGTGACGCTGGCGAAAGGTATAATCGTGTATCGAAGGGGTTAAATACTCGATTCAGGGTAAGAAAGCCGCGGAGGCGGCAGCTGGTCGAGGGGCAAATTGCACTGGGATTAAATCTCGATCTGTTGCAGGGAGAAAATATTGACAGTACAGAAGAGGATTATCCGGCGCAAATATTGATTTGCCACGGATAAAGGCCGACCGGTTACTTCTTCGTGCATCCTTGCCAGAGACGTTGATTACGTGCCTTCCTCCTCCTCCTCCTCCGCCTCCGGATTCCTCATCCCTCTCTTCCTCCTCCGCTCCCTCTTTTTTTGGGCAGAGCCGACGAAGCTCATAATTCTCGAGGCAGGGCATGAAAAAGCTACGATATCGATTTCACGATTTATAGGAACCCGGTTCGTAAGCTGCGGGAAAATCGAGGGGCTATTACTCGCGAGGTACGACAGCGGCCTAAGAACGGATACCAGTCGCATTCTGAACTTGCACGCCGAAGCATTTCCGTGTGTATTAATGATCGAAGAATTTTCCCCGTCGCTCTTTCATTATCGTCATCGATATTATCGTATTGGATGTGCGCCTTTGCCTTGGCGAGTTTTTCTTTTCCACCATAAGGGCTTTATCGTAAAAGACTGGTTTTTATTTATCTTCGGTTTTATTTATATTTAAAAGACCGTTTAAGTTTAGAAGATGATAGACGAATCTTTGTTCTCGGAAGATATACCTGAGTCGTTGGTATTGATGTTTAAATGGCATGCGCTATTCGAAGGAGGTTATAAAATTCGATATTCGCGTGAATATCTCCTCGTAAATCTGCCCTTTGATCTACGGGACAGATTGATCCGATGAATACATCGCTCGGAAGGATATTAAATATGGTATAACGAATTGAAACAGGATTATTAAATATCAATGCGCAGATTTTTAGGTACCTTTGACTCTGTATTTAAAAAAATGTCAATAGCGCGTTTTTATGTCGATACACGGTAAAAATGCGAAGCTGGCGAGCGAGGCGGAGCGGAAAGTGGGACAGGAATCAATCCATGTAGCAAATGCGCAGCGTAAAGTATTATTTTAAATAACCGAAAAAATAAGAGCCACGTGTTTCTTTTTCCTCTTATTTAAAACCCACGGGATTATTTTTTAATCACCCGGCAGGTCGAACTGCAAATACCAAATGCGACAACCCTTAGAAAAGGAGTTTCCAGTTAATAAAAAAAAGAAAAATATCGCGGAATCATGGTTAATATTCCGATTCAGGCGACCAAATCTTTTGCAGAGAGCTAAAAAAGCTTTCGTTTACGTTTGTTATTACGATTTCATGATAATTAACGGATTCCTGGTTTTATCGTGGATATTATTACACTTGGTAAGATCACTTTTACCACGATCGTTAATATACGCGCCTCGACGTTCGTCGATTTTCCAGCTTTTCGATCTTCTTGAATAAACGAGAGATATTACCTGACAGCCCTCGAACCAAGCACTTTCCGATTTTCCGCAAAAGCTCCCTTGGCGAAACCTGCGCCTTGGAGATACCAAAGGAAAATTCCAAAAATAGTTGGCTTCTTCGAGCGTAGATCCGAGTTCGGGATTCGGATAAGTCACTGTGCCAAGATAAGAGCTGGAAATCAGAATCCGATTTCGGTTATTTTTTTCTCCTTATACGCTCTCGTTCGCGAGGATATATATATATCTAGAATCCCAATAATATCTACAAGACTCCTTTACAGTTAATAACTCCCAAATTCTTTCTATTATTTCAACGCGCGGTCGATTGAAAGCTGCGAGAAAAGGAAATTTATCCTTAGAAATTAAAAGTATAATAAAATCGTAAAGAGTATCGATGTAACTTTTCTCGGAAAAGATATATTTAATAAACACGGTGTTCAAATGTGTTATAAACAATTTACATCTGTATTTTCACGAAGAAGAAATATTTATTCAGTTGCAGTGGAGAAAGCATCTCTTTTTTGGCAAATATTTTTGCGATTCGACGTTACGCTGTGATTCGATGCCCAATTCGTTAGCGTGTTCGCAAAGGATGAAATTTTTAAGGTCTCAGTTACATTTGCATATACTTCCTCCGCGCATTTACATTTATGCATCCCCACTCGTGTTTGCGCTGCAGGATTAGCACCGAAACTGCTCGCGTACAAGCGCCAAGGAAAATTCCCGAGTTTGCAGTTCCTGCCTCTTTGCAAACACAAAAGTGAGCGTAAGGTGTAATATAAGTTCCCCAAAACTTTCGCGAAACTGCTGCTTAGCAATGCTGGGATCGATAAAACCCTTCGGCTTTTTTTTTTCCACGGCACGACTCTTTCTCTTCTCCCGCTGGTATGTAGAACCTCGAATACCGTAATAAACTTCGACGAATGCTTCGACCAACGTCTATTTGTTTTCTTTCTCTTCTCTAAATATCGCGAATTAACCCCGCCTTGAAGCAGAACATTGACAGTTCTCTCTTAAATATACATCCAATATTATTTCTGCAGGAATAAGTCGACAGGTTGCTTCTCGATTGATCGAGGTAATCGTAATTGGAATTGAATTTTATTTTGCTCGAAAGCAGTTTTCGCGTGATTGATCGAGCTTAAATTATTATATTAAACGATGTACAGTATGAGAAAAATGTAGAATAATATACTTAGAACAATTTTTAAAAGTGCAAAGAATTTGGAACGAGAAATCGAATATTTGTCATAATTCCTATATTCTATCCAGTATTAAATCTATGGTATATAAATTTTGGACTCCGCCTACGATTAATTTTTACGGACATTTCCTCTCGTTGTCTCCAGTCAATTTGGGGTAGGAAGATGGCGTTTTTTTGCAGACAGAGTGTCCGTCGGAGCATCCTGCGCCGAAGTACATAAAAACTTCATTACAGAGACAAAGCGGGAGGAGGTTTTATGCCAAAATTGTTTCCAAGAACAAGCGCGGAAAGTTGAAGCGGACGTTGCTCAGGTAGGCAATTCCCAGCCCAATTAACCCTTTTTCACGACAAAAGTAGCGCAGCGATGACGCAAATTTATCTCCTTCGGTAAACCATACGAGCCTCTCGTTACAAATTTACGATTACTCGCAGTATTTATCATTATACTAGTCGTCGACTCGCTCGCGGCTCAACGACATTCATGATTTTTAACGAGGTTTCCACTGTGACGTTTCACAATTATTTACCATATAAATATAGACCGCTCTATGCATTTATAGTCGTACTTCCAACTTGTATTTCATTTATATTTCGTACGTTGGATTCGGCGCTTTGTCATTTTGGAATTCTCCTCGCGCATTGTCCGCACTTTAATTTGCAGTTATCGTTTATATTTA
This sequence comes from Ampulex compressa, assembly GCA_038496175.1. Taxonomy (NCBI): domain Eukaryota; kingdom Metazoa; phylum Arthropoda; class Insecta; order Hymenoptera; family Ampulicidae; genus Ampulex; species Ampulex compressa. The sequence goes on from JBCFXI010000161.1 coordinate 233,530, forward strand.
CGATTCGATGTTGCATCGCGCTCAGAAATATAACTTCGCGCAACAATTTTCCAACGAGATCTGTTTCCCTTTCGAGCGGAAAGGAGCGCACGAATGCGAACGCGAAAACGCGGAGGCACTTCTTTCTGGGGGTAGTGAAAAAAAAACGGGCTTCAGAAATTTGCCGCAGGATTTAAACCGCGCATCCCCACAATCCTTATTACCGGCATCCTCGCAATATTCCGGGCAAGCCTGTTTTTACTGCGCACCAGACTTTCGTTTAATTCTTTCAATCTCTGTAATGTTCTACGGTGGGATTACGCGATGTACCCTATTTGCCTTTGCGCAGTAACAGTTTGCTCGTGCGCTAGAAGTCTGGTACGATGTTTTTAAAAGAAACACGTAGCGACCTCGTTACGCATGTTTGCTTATGAAGAGAAAATGAAAATCGTTGGAAGAGTCAATCGCGTTTCGATCGTCGTTTCACACTTCGAGGCATTGTCATAATCGTATGACGTCTGATATTAATTCATTGTGATAATCATACGACATATCTGATATTAATTTCAAACGTGTAGCAGAATGTTATAAAACTTCACTGTATAGAAACTATATATAATTGAAATCATCTTTTCACGCATTACTTATTTTATTCACGTTGATGTATTATATTTATAAAACATACCTTGATCAAATGTTATTAATAAAAAAAATGCTATTAGTAGTAAAAAAATGCTATTTTAGGTTTACATATTATTCGATAATGCGTACGATATAATTGGATATAATTGGAGCGGGAGAGAAAATATGTCCATAACGGAGATAACCGGCCTCTGTTTACCGTATCATCGAACGCATTACGTCCACGAGAAGTTTCAAACCGTCCCAGCGATGGAAATATTCACTCGCGCCGCTTTCGATCGAAATGGAGCGAGTAGTTCCGATGCTTCTTCGCCCGGAAAACTTCTCCTAGCGGATCGAGTTCCGGCGAGGAATTACTTTCGAGCAAATAGACGAGTTCGTATCGCTTTACTCGCGACGAGATCGAAGATAACCAACTAATTATGGCGCGTTAATAAGCACGCCTTTGAAATTATTGCCTCGAGAATCTCCTCCGAACTTTCGACTGCCGCTGCTTGTCTTTCCCTGCAAATGAAATGCCTCGATATCTTCAAATATGTGCGTTCGATCCTTTGCCTTGAATTTCCCCCCGATGTATACTTTTATAAACGTTACGATATAAAGTTCATTACGTTATGTTTTTATAAATTTTAAAGATTTTAAATGTTAAAGAATACATTCTCAAATACATCGTTTTTACAATACATTCGATGAAATTATTCGAGTGTACGCGTTCAAAGGTGAAACACGGTGCGATAATTGCTCTCCTCCTTAAAGGAAGACGAAAGTAAATTCATCTTGCATGGAAATCCTCGAAGAACATCCAATTCACCGCTGTAAAGCACGAGGAGAATAAAAGCGAAGAGAAGAAAAAAAGATTTTACAAGTCCCGGGAATAATTTTACTTTATGACTTTGCGCGAACTGAAAATTGATGAGGAATTCCTGTAACTCCGCGGCTGCTAAATTGAGTTCAGTCAATAAACCCAACCGGGGGTATCCCGAAGTTTCATAATTAAACTTTTTCCGATCTTTAAGCGAAGTTCAAAAGCTGATCCCGAAACGTACCCGAGTGTCGGTTGCTCAGGTGTCCACGGAATCGCTTGAATTTAAGCGGCAAGGCTAAAACCGCGATAATATCGTCGCATTCGATTAGTAAAAATACGAGCGACCCGAAACACACCTTGAATATTCGTCTATCAAAAAACACGTGACCTTATCGAACATCCATAAAAATACTTTACAGAGCAACTTTATGCGCGCCATCAATTTTCCTCCTTAAATCGATATTCAAAAACGTTTGAGAGAGGAAGTTGAGCGTCTCTTGCAAGAATATATTAGGACTTGAATCTACTCACATTGCGTTAAATATATATATATATATATATATATATATCGAGCTTAAAAACGATCGATACGCTCCTTGTCCGAGCGAAGGTACACCTATCCAGGTATTTTTCGTCGAAAACATCGAGACACTTTATCGTAATACCGGTGGAAGTATGCTGGGTGCATAAAACTAGGGTAGAGACGATAGGTGCATGAAAATGGAGGCATAAATGGCGCGGAATATTCCGTTCAATAAAAGTCACTGCATTTCTTCCTGGTACATTTGATCCGTACGCCACGAAAGTATCCACTTCCTCGCGAATTGAAGCCGATACGTATGTGTGTACGCGCAAGAAGATCCACGACTTTGCGGAGTCGCCTTTGCAGCCTACGAATAAATATATGCACTTGCTGAATGGTCGCCTGCTGCATTACGTTGTATTGCGTCGTAAAAAAGAAGAGCTGCCTTTCAATTGCTCGGTTTCCATCGCGCGTTAATCCTTGAAAAGGTTCATCGCATTTCCCATTTCTCTACGCGTGGCAACGAAATTTTGAGCAAACGCTTATCGCGATGCCTTTTAGAAAAACCTACTTCTTGTTTAAATATTACTCACATTATTATGTTTCGTATCATCAGGATTTCACGGAGTGTCGAAGAAAGACGTTTCGTTAAATTGGCATAATCGATTTTCCACATCGTGCAACGGATCTTCTAAGTGATCGAATTAAAGGTAAGATTGAAAAATTCGGTGGATGATTTTTTTATCTCGCACTATTGCCGGATACTTCGATCATCAGGAGGATATTATTTTTGAAGCAATCGTCCCTGAGACCTCGATTATTCCTCCGCTTTGTAACGATTTCGTAATTAAGAGTCGCTCTTTGCCGTAATTCGTTGCGCAAATTAGGAACTCGGAGTGTACATATCGGTGGAGTTATCGGCCACTCACGCAGCGCCTGCTGAATATTCCGTGAAATCTGTGCGGCAATCAACCTGTTAATAGCCGCGGATAATTATGCCGCTAATGAGTCGAGAATGGCTCGAATTCGTGTCGCAGTATGAACGGGTAATAACAGTAGACCGAGACTTTACGTAAGATTCGTAAACGATTATTAACGCCTGGGTAGCTGTTTAAACGTTAATGTCGTCAAACAAACTTCCTCGTCCTGTGGCTCCTCTAAACTAACATCTTATGGAATTACGGACATCGTAGCTTTGGTGTAATTCCTGCGTTTATCTGCAGACAGAACTTAAAAAGTAAAGATAATTCATGGTTCGTGGAGCAAATGATCGCTTCGAAGGAAAACTCGTTTTCCTTACAACACATCGACATGTCAATTAGACTACGATCCCTTTTCGAGGTGAATTTATTTATAAAATAATACGAACAGGATAAAAGAACACATATATAACGGAAATAACGCGCGAGAAAGAACCACGAGAAGTACGCTTTAATTATTATACGTAAAATGCACGATTTATCAGAAGAAGGATAGTTGCAATTTCGAGACGTGGTTAAATGACATCGGGGCCAACCGTGACATACTCGTCGGAATATATCGTTCGAGAGCATCGATGAGGGCGAGTTTTTGAAGCCTTTGTCCCAGATAATAAAGTCCCGCATGCAAAGGAAAGTGTCTCGCGTTTTTGACTTATTTCCCTGCAGATAACCGTCCTTCTTTGGTCGCATCGCCAGTTACGGCTCGCTCTGCATGGACAAGAGAAATGGAGCTTGGAGATAAAGGAGGCCAGGGCGTTTCAAAGGGAAATTCTTCTTTCAGATTAGCTCCTCCGTGCGGCAGTCATTCTAATATCATTTAACTTCCCTCGAGGAGCTCCTCGCCGTGTCGCGTACCATTAAAACATCGACCCCAACAGAATGGGTGCTAACTGCCGTGACCTGGATCCGCGAAATCCTCTTATGCGCTTTCACGGCGCGAAAAATGAAATAATTAACTACAGTTTCATGACCCAGCGGAAACATGCGAGCCCCTCGAGGGGCTCGATGCTCCGCGCGGTTTGTTCCTCGGCCTGGTCTAACCATTTTGCCATAAGCAAAGTGAGTAACTCGTTGATCTCTTAGGATGTTACCTCAATGCTTTCGCGGATAGTCAAAATGTTATGTAGGAAAGAGAAGGCGACTTATTTTTGGAACTAATGGTGATATACGAGTTTGATTAAACAGGTTTTATCCAAGTGTTAGGAGCATCGCATTTTCCTAGTTGTATACTACGACTATTACAGCATCGAGGTCGATGGAGATTAATCATCGTGTTGTGCTGCGTTATGATGGAAATTAATGCAATAACTCACGTCAGAGAACGTGTTAGAGATACTGATACCGGTTTTAAAATATAATTGATAGGTGAAAACTGATTTCTGGAGCTGTTAAACGCGACAGAATGAATTTGCCAAGGGTCCATTAAATTCCCTTTATCTAATAAATCTTAATCCATCGTTTCACTTTTCTGTGCTTTACTTTAAAATAGAAAGAACGGGTTGGAAACGCGACACAAACCAACAGGTGTCAAATGGAGAAAGTATCGTGTATCGCGGGGTTTTAAGTTTCCACGGCCGCGTATCCGTCCATGTTGCGGCACTTTCATCCGTTTGCTTCTAATCTCGATTAAATTATAGACGCCCCACAATATCTCCTTTTCCTCTCGCTCGTGAATAATGCAACTTAACGCGAGTAGCCATCCTGAATAAACGTCCCGTGTAGAGAGAGATTCGTTGCTACATAAAAAGTCGCTCTCGTTTGCGCCGCTCGTCGAGAATTTTAAACTAAAAAAAAGGGACATTAATAATTACGATTAAAATACAAAATAAACATCACATTAGTATTCGTAACTCAACCAACTCTCTTTCACTCCACGCATTAAAGTAACCATCCACGTTGAATCGCCAGTTTAACCCCTTGCCCTACTTTAACGAGTCCGATTCGGTATGAGAATTTCGAATCAAACGCGAATATCACGAGTTGAACTCGTGGTCATAATCTCGAGCCAAGTAAGAATATCTCGAGTGGCCCTTTGCACCAATGCAGGACACGTGCCACGAAGAAGATATTTTCACGGTAGAGAGATAATGGCTCAAAGCTAAGCAAACACAGGCACTTGGACACTCAGCCAGTTCGGCTTTTTCCGTGACCATTCGGGCGCATCCCTTAATCCCGAATCCTTTCGAGTTAAATAGCACAGCGAGGGATTGATTATAAATGTCCAAGGGGGAAAATAGAAAATCCAGAGATTCGAAGGCAGGATCGACGCGTAGACGGTTTTCCCTCGTTGGCAAACACTGCTTGGGCCATCGCGGCAATGCGTGGGCGGACGTGAAGAGTCATCGATCTGTTCTATCGGTAAGCTCGAGATTCTCGGACCGATGCCATCGCCCTTCCTCCCTTCCTTCCTATCGGCCCTCGGACATCCGTTCTGCTTCTCCGATGGAGAAATTCGCGACCACGTCGGCTCAAACGCTCGTCCGGTTATTGTTTACGTCTCCGCTCGAAAGGGAGCTGACTGATACGACGTAACTGACACGATAACGTCCGTATCGAAGCCTCCCGACTGTCTCTCGCGTGATACATCGTCCGCTCGAGTCTTCGCACCGTGCGATGGACGTGTATATGAACATGGATATGCAAGGCGATCGGGAAAATATTGGAAAAGTTTGCAGAGTTATTGGCTATGATTGACTTTAATTGGCTGTGAAATATTAATTTCAAGCGTGTGTACGTTTTATCGAAACAGAACCTAGATACAGATATAGATCGAGAAGGCATATAAATAGGGATACATTTTGTATGGAATAACACGAGTTAGGCCACGTTTCTCTTACTCGTTATTTACACGAACTTTCGCTTTGCTTGCTTTGCGCACAACTCGAAGTATTCTTCGTTTATGCACGCGGTTGGGATAACTGGAAGTACGAGCTGGTGAAAAATATTATTAACCGTTATATTATTCTGCTAAATAATCAAATACGATTCTTCGTATCTCGAAAGAGATACCAGAATGAATGTCTACATACGTATCGATACGTACACATCCCAATCTGCCAAGCTCAGTATCATATTTAACGCCCTATCTGCGCTCCTACATAACTCTCCATCCCAGCTACCGTATTTCACGCCATGCATTAACCTCGGAACATTGTAAGTAAGACGTACTTTACATATCAAAGGACGCGCAGAGCGGGGCCAAAGTTTAAAATGAAAAGCGCGTAGCTTTTATCGAGGGCGTTAGGCGGCATGCGCGATGCCAAAGGCTCTGGGAGGACCTGGTAATATGGCGAAAGAGTGCAAGTGGATTTTGCAAAATTCTGAAAATTCCTAGGCTCCTGACCGTACGCGATGATCGTTCTCGAGCGGTTTTAATCGACGGTTCAGAGAGCGAGGATCGCCGAAGAGCAGGCCGCGAATGGCACCGTCGTATTCTTTCATTGGACTATTATGCGATCCGGCTATTATGCAGAATTCGTTGGCTCGATTACATCTCTAATTAACCGCACGAGAATTCCACCTGACGCGACTTAATTCGCCGGAGGCTGCCGCCTAATATAGCCCAAGGGGAATTCACTTAAACGGGATACGGGTAGATCAAAGGTAACCCGCCAAGATTGGAGGAAAACGAGAGCAATTTTCGGAGGGGCACATAAATAAAGCGTTCATAAGCTTTCATTTGCGTCTTGGAAGCGTTGGCTCGTTGTTTCTCCGGTTGCAACGCGCTCCGAGCGTTTCTCCAGCGAAGGAACGCAATCGTTCCTCGATAATTTATTATCCTACAATTATGGTATATTTCACGAAGAATTTTATGGTCGTTCGTACATTCCATTAAATGTATTATACGTATTTTGATATACGTATATAAAATAAGATTATACGTATTTGATACGGTTTATGAAAACTGACCTGAGCGATGCTTAGGTTTATCAAAGTGAAACAATCGAGCTGTTTTGATACGTGGTTTGAAACCCTTTTTGGTCATACGAGAATGTGAAGTGGGCAGGATTAATGCGAGAGATATTTGGAGTTATAGAAAGAAAAAGTATACTCCCTCGGAATGAATAAAACGTAAATGAAATTCAGTATTTAAAGTGGTGTTACCTTAAATACATTTGGTATGTATGTATATATTTATATATTCGCTGCTGGTACACGAGGCGTCTAGCGCTCGTGTCCTTGAGCCCTAACTCTTATTACCAGTTACGATGAAGGGTCTTGGAAGCTCCTCTGTTCCTCGAGAAGAAATTTTCCTCGCCAACGATAAGGTCGATTCCGCTACTAGTCTTTCTCGATCAACGACTCGACTCCGACTCTCAATCAAATTCGACGCGGGCTGCTTTCTGCCACGAGAAAGTGACACCTCATTTTAGGTGAGGAAAACTTGTACAAGAATTTACCTCGACGTCCTCGGTACACGAAGATGTCGCGAATGTAACTGGACGGTTACAGGTTTACGAATAAAGTACGAAACAGCCACATAGACGAGTATATCTGCGCGGAAGAAGTCCACCTGAAATTCATATGCACATTTTTCAACGTATTTGGCCTTCTTCCGTAACGCATAACGTGCGCGCCAATGCAATTTCGCGATATGGAAGGAAATGAAGTTGCGAGGCGACACTCGACGTTTGAGCCGCGCTTGCTTCGGCGAGCGCGTTCCTCGAGGAATGTTATCTTTGTGTATTTTGTTTATTATTGCTAGCGGCAAATGGCCCGCTTGTATCAATCTTCTCGGTTTGTATTTCTCCGTCCGTTTTGCCCCCGACATCGACCGCTGGCTTCGTTTACACTATCGATCGACGCTCGTGGGCGGCCCTTTCGGCTTGGCTCTTTGCGGAGATGAATAGCTCCGACGACTACACCTGCAGAGCCATTATTTTACGCTTAAGACAACGCTAATCGGGATTGATTATTAATAAAAAGTCCAGGTTGAAAGTACGAATGCAAAGGAGAAGACGGACGAGCGTATAAATGGACCGTTTATTTTGAAAGTGGCGTAAGTCCGTTTTCGCCTTGTTTCGAGAAAAGTAAAGGTCAGCATATTTGTTAATCAAAAAATATCAGGTTAATATTATCGAATGTGGCAATGTTTCTACTTGTATATCGTACAAATGTAAAAAGCAGTAACCACCTTACCACTTGTCTATCCAAATTGGACTTATACCACTTTCATGATCAATGGCTACGCGATTTCTTTTATCGGTCAATATTAAATCGAACAAAGCGTTGGTATTTTTTAAAGTATTAAATACTAACTAATTATAAACAAAAAGTTTACGCTAAATTAGGCATAAATCACGTGATATCTCATTTTTTTTTTAAATGGACGCCACTTTGAAAATAAACGGTCCAAATATCGATTATCGTATATTACGGTTAAAGCATCACCGCTGCGAGGCTGTAAAAACACTGGCAAATCGTTCCAGGCTCTTTACAAAATGCACCGATGCGTTATCCATTCAACGCACAAACGATTATTAACGAAAGGCGATCGAATCGATTCGATAAAGTTGTTTAACGCTTTCATCGATTATACTTGATGCTGTAAATCTTTGTATAACTTCGTAGAGCCGCTGCTTTTTTATAGCCGTTGGTTGAAATATAAATCAGCCACGAGGCAGAGTTATAATTTTCGTAGGAGGAAATCGGCGGGAATTTATTCAGCCGAATTTCGTTCGATTCGCCGGCATTTGTTTGAAAAACTTCATTCCCTCAGCGTTCCAGGCTGAATTTAATTTACCTTTAACATCCGGGGATAACTTCGTGACGTTTACACGATTTTATCCCCTGCGCCAGCAAATTACGAGACAAAACTTTGGGGCATAATTGGCGCCCAGGCTCTGCGTAACTTTTACGGATGCGGACCAATCGAGTTTCATTCGGGCAAAACAAACCCGTATCAATATTTTCATTGCGAGTTTAGCTCCTGTTCCCGGAAAACGTTATTGTACAACACGGAAGTATCGGTTTGCAAAAACAGGGCAACGGTTAACCTGGCTTTGTCGCGTTTATCATACAACACCCTCTTTTTTTTCTAATTCGTGGATACTCGTTGGATATTTACGCATCGTTATCCTACCGTGTATTTTGCAATACGTGGCAAAGCGTGATTTACTGATTTTTTATCTAGATTACGGATGAACCTTCTAAATCACAGCGAGTCTTCTAAAGTGATACGAGTTGGAAATTCTCCATTGATATTTGCATCGAAGGTCGATAATATAAATATAAATCATTCGTGAAATCGTATTGCGTAATAACATCCGATAGCGACTCACTAAAAAGCTCTCAGCTTCTCCCGCATATTTTACATAAATGTAGGTTAAAAAAATCGATGCTCGCGATGTTCCGTCGGATTATACCTCTCTAGCATTCCTTCCAAACTTTCGAGTGCGATGCAAAGGGTAAATTAAACATTTTCACCAGCATTTGCGTTGTAATTATTGTAAAACCTTTTGCTCGCGATCCTAGCAATCCCAAAGCGCCGATTTTTCTTCGAGTTCCTCGAATAAACGGAATTCGCTATCGCAGCGAGGGCTCGGGAATCTTTTCGAGGCTTCAAGGCTTCCACTATCCGGTGCATGTTTGAGAAAACGTTGGCGTACAGAGGATAGATAGTCGGCAAGGTCAAACGTGGCCTGCGTGACTCGGACTTTAAGCTATTTAACAAGAGTGTCAAGTGCGCGGTTCAACGCTGAGAACGAGATGTTGGCTTATCGCGAAGGCTGATATCCGAGACTCAAATTCTCGATTCGACTGATGGATGGATCCTCGCCAAACGAAGCACGCGAAAGGAAGAAAAAGTGCGGATAAAAAAAAAGCGCCAAACAAATTCTAAATTCTGAAATGTGTTTACTGAAATAGTTAAGAGAAAAGGTATAGACATGATGATAGTGCATTGGAGAATTAGAGACGATTTCAGAAATATTTGAATTCGGAATTAGAGACGAAGTTCAGAGACGTTTGAATTCGGAAATTCTTGATTCATTGTCGTCCTTGCTGGAGAAAACTCATCGCGCTAATACCCTTTGTTATTCTCCAGAGCAAAATAATTGAAATTAACGATTCGATAACTACGTCGATGGAGAAGAGATCCATAAATACTACGCTTTCCACTTCCACCAAAAATAATCACCGCATTAATTTTCTTACGAATCACGCGTATTATATAGGATCATCTACTGGTTTGTTTTTAAATTATAGGACATAGCGACACTGGTGTGATCGATTTGCTTGAAATTTGAACGGCTGGTCGGTCTGAAAATTCTTAAATCGGAGACTCCAACCTTCGCGATAAAAAGAAATTTTGTTTTAAACATCGATGTAGACTCGTTTTATAACGTTTTTAAAAACTTTTAAATGGCCCAGCCTTTATTATAACATATACCACGTTATCGAAGAGGAGAGGATAAACGTTGGTAAGATTCTAAAGAAGGTGATAGCTCGAAACTATAGCCGTAGCACGAAAAAGGATCCTTTCGGTTATACGCAAGTCTGGCAGGTATCACGCGAGCCTTTCATCGGGCTTTTTTCGTATTTCGTCCGTCCGCCGATAAAATCGGCGTGTCGTACACAAATCGAGGGTGACCGCGTGCGAGAGCCGCGTCTCCGATCGACCCAAATGCTCGACACGCTGGTCGTCGCCCTTTGTTCGTCACGAAAAAACCGAAGCTCACGAAACCCTCTGGGTTTCTTCGCCATTCGCCGATCTCTCTTCGGACCTTCGACCTGCTCACGAAACGTGGAGAGCTGCATCGATCGAGGCTCCTGCTAATACACGAAGAACCTTCACGTCGGATAGGCAAACGTATCATCAGTTTTAATTATTATCGTCGATTACAAAGAAGTAGAATCAAGAAGGAAAAACTCACGACAGATGTCATTATCAATCAAAAATCAAAGCTTTCCGCAAATCATCGCTCTCTGGTAAAAAAATTCGACATTTTTAACACGATGAAAAAATATGATGTCGTTCGTTCAATGACTCGATGTGTATTGAATATGTTTGACGGATGTCGTACCAAGCGAACGAAAAAAAAATTAAGGCTCGTTCGCGACAAATGTTCCCTATCGACGCGTTTGTATCTCAACCCTCGCTTTATACTCGTACACCTGATATCGATACGATTAATGAAATGTATTTTAAACGTACTTGCAAACACACGCCAATCAATTTATTATCCCGAGAATCCAATGAGCGGGGAGAATGTAAACGATATTTGTGTTTCAACAAACGGTTCGACGTTTGGTCGATCGTCAAAGGTGTTTGTTCAATGCCTTCCAGATCGATCGACCTACGTTTTTGATCGCCCAGTGATTCCGGAAGGGTTCTGTATAAGGGTATGACGCGCATACCAGCGAGAATTGGAATTTGCTGCTCTGTGAGCTTATGTTTGCATGCACGTGATCCATATCTGGGGGATGATTGCGCAGGGGCGGAGAGATAGAGGACGCGTACGTGGAAACTCCACCGCGTACGAGATATGCTGAGTACGAATAACGTTAAAATATAATGCCAGCGTATTAAAATGACGCCCTTGTATTACACGCCAGGATAGTACGCGTATATCGTGGATAATTCGCACGATTTGCGCGATCATCCTGCAGAATTGCTCGTTTTCCCCGACGAATTAAACGTTTATCTTTCATAAGTTTTCCGCAAATTCACTGTCGGGCGATAGTCTCGATTTATATATATTTAGTTCGTTTATATATATTTCAGTTTATATCAATTTCAGTTTATATATATTTAGTTGATCGAACGATAGAGAATTTGCGTATTCGTTTCATTAGTCGTTCGCGCCTCTGCGACGTGTATTTGTGGATTTTGGAGACGTTGAAGTTGATAACAGAGGTCGAAGCTAAATCCGTTCCTGACGATTTCTACCATATTATACGAGGATAGAGTTCGAAATGAATAAATTATGATTATTCTATAGATATTCATGTAACCACATCGAAAATGTTTATTGATCGATTAATTATTATTATATGCTACATTTTGGAAGTAAAATTACAGCTTCGATATCGTCAGAGAATGTGATTTAGACGATGTAAATGGGAATGAAAGCGAAAAACGTGTGACCCTTTGAAAATCACGATATCCACGAATGTTACTATAGTGTTATTGTGGTTACTATAATTAACAAATAAAAAAAGAGATTCCGCATGAGACTATAAGGAATATATAGACGCTGAATCTATCGATGCTGGTCGTTAAGCGAGCGCCTGCGGACTGCAAGAAAATCATCATAACCCCCTACGGATATCTAATCATCTTAACCCCCTGCGGATGACTGTACCTGGAAAAAAACTAAAACTTACGAGCATCTCAGGCTACTTTTTTCACGATGAAATATGAGATCGTGAGCCTGCAAAGCGAGAGCGAGAACAATTTTTTCTTCCCCCGCGTACACCAACGTGGCGTAACGATGAAAAACGTCGTGTATTTTGCAGTATCTCACGCATACGACGCCGAAAGCCTTTCCTCGGATATCATAAAAGATACAAAGAGCGTGCGAGAATAGCTCGAACGTATTAAGCATCTATCTGCCTGTGAAATACCCGAGTAATATCAGTGTGAAACACTTTATGAAACGCACGGTTCCTAAAAGGAGAATTCAACGTGTCACAATAACCATAAGATTTAATTCAAAGTATTGAACTATTTAATAAAAATCTAAACAAATTGTAAAGTCTCAACTATGTAGGCTGATATATATTGTTTTTCCAATCTCTCTCTAAAGGAATTTATGAAGCATATAAAGTAAGTCTTATCGCAACTATAAGTATCAGTAATAGACATTCAAATATTAGATTAGTTTGCTTTAAAGAGTTAAATAAACCACCAACGAATGTCGATGAATAAGTTTATTCGGTGCAAGAATATCCGACTTCAATTATCGACCTTCAAAACACGAAGAGCGATAAAACTCCTTAATCCTGCAAATGGCCAATGAGTCAAAAGCCAAATGCAACATAAGAATACAAGGTGTAGCGATAAGAACAGATAATAATACACGTCGTACGTAAACACGCAGTGCGGAATTGTAACAATCGGTTTTCCACTAGCTAGCTCCGGCTCGTTTGGCCGCTCGAACTGAACTCTTAAGGGATTAAAGCCGGCAATTTCCTCGATCGTCCGAAATTCTATCCGCCCTGTCATCGCGAGCCTCGATTCGATTTTAATCCCCCATAATTGCATCCCGATCTATTTTTCGAAGTTCGCTTAACTTCGTCGTTACCATATGAATGCCCATTTGGCCGACTTCGCCCTTTTGTCCGGTTATGCCGATCGGATAAGCCGACCTCTAATTAAACCGTTGGCGCCGCTCCTCCGCGAAAGCTACTTCAAAACGGCTTCTTTGGATTACATCGTCCCGCGGATAATCCTCGAAATTCCCCCTCCATCTCTGGGCCTCGATATCGGAAGGGAATCCACGACAAAACCTGGCCCCACCTGGTTTTGCGATTCCGCTTGGCGGAGGTGAATCGTAGGCGCTTAAGCCGTTCGATAAAAAAAAAAGCGAGTGAAATATTATGCGGCGAGAGTTTGGTGAAAAAGGTTTGACGGAAATTCCTACGGAAGTTCTGTGGAGATCCTGGGAAAATTATGCAGAACTCGCGGAGGGTTGATCGCGCAATCTTGTTTTTTGGGAAAAGCGAGAAGGTTAACGAGATTAAGGATCCTCGAAGGGACATCGTTTGTCCCCGAAGATTTCTACGTCGATGTTGGAATTGTATGGAGCGTGGGAAAGTTGATGAAGATTCCAGTCGCCTTATTCTTGGCGTATTGGCAAGGAAGAATTTTCGTCGTAATGGCCCGGGGTTTTTTTTAATCCGACTCTTGGAATATTCATCGGAAAAAAGAATTGTTCGATGTAGCGCCAGCTTGAATAAAAATTGGACGCGCATCGATTCTTACGGACTGATTTTTTGGCCGAACCGCTCTTCGCTCATAAATTCCGAATGTTGATAAACTTCCAACAAATCTCAGGGCCGTCCGTATCTCAAATATTCCCGATTTTTACATAAAATAAAGTACTTTCTCGTGTAAATCCTCGCGATAAAGTTCGACGTGGAACATCACCCTAACCGTTTCACGATTCGGCGTACATCTAACTCAAATCTGTTCTAGGATACCTTTCTAAAATATATGCTGACGGGATGAGATTAAAAGCCATTACCATGATTTTCACCGCGTCATAGAGCAGAGTCAGAGTCAGAGAGCAGAGTACATAGTCAGAGTCAGGCCCAAAGTCATAGCGCAGAGTACAGAGTCAGACCCAAAGTCATGGTAAAGCACCAGAGTACAGAGTCAGACCCAAAGTCACGATAAAGCACCAGAGTCCATAATAAGACCAAATTAACCCTACCACGATAACAGCACCAAAGTATCTTTACTCATCGACACCCATCGCTTTCAAAAAAAAGAAACCCGAATCACCCCATCGATCCCACATACGTATCCCGGATTATAGAGGAAACACGTTTCCATCGCGCAGACCAGCAGCCCTATAATATCGATCTCCAGCGTGCACGTCCTCGATGATTAATCTCCGCAAATTATCCTCGAGTATCCGAACTGCGGCCTCGATCGCACGGCCTGCCGTGATTCATCGTTTTACAAATTCGATGCAATATCGGAACTTTATTATCCCCGAGGTCGCGCTGGCCCTGCGTGACTCGGGCTCCGCCTCGAAAACCTTTCCCTGGCCGAGTTTGCACCCCTCGACGATCTCGCGGGATATTTTCTGGCCGATGCTCCCCCCCACCCCCTCCCCCCTCCCTGCCCCTTGAAATACCGCTGGCCCGCAATCGGGCACGTCATCGCGCCCCCCGCAGCCCAGAAACGCCGCTCTTATCTCCCACGAAGCCGAAGGCATGCCAGCCCTATCTTATTGAGACCGTCACCGGCCGCTGTTAAAAGGCTGAATCGCGATATCCTTAGGAAGTCGGCCCTTCGTGGCTCTAGCCTCTCCATCCGCGCTCTCGAATAGAGCGCTTTCCTGGCCAATCGTTTTGGCGATGCCCTTCCGAAGTGCGCCGCGCTTCTGACTGCACTTAAGGTGCACTACGTGGCTATTGATTCCTTTAATGCAGCGGATCGACCTGATTATATGGACGAGGTTGATTTAAAAGAAAATGAGATATCGCGTGATTTATGATTAATTTAGCGTGAGCTTTTTGTTCATAATTGGTTAGTATCTAATACCTTAAAAACTACCAACGCTTTGTTCAATTTAATATTGGTTGATAAAGGGAATTGCGTAGCCATTGATTATGAAAGTGGTGTCAGTCCAATTTGGATAGACGAGTGGTGAGATCGGTGGCTAGTGCTTTTTACATTTGTAGGATATACGAGTAGAAACATTGCCACACTCGGTAATATTAACGGATATTTTTTGATCGACAAATATGCTGACCTTTAATTTTCTCGAAACGAGAGAAAATGGACTTGCACCACTTTTAAAATAAACGGTCCATATCTGGAAAGTCTTTTTTTTCCATTAATTTTTGGCACCGTGATCATTCGTAAATTGTATCATTCCAGGTGTAGCGATCTTTAAAATATTATTCGATTATGTGTCTTTGTATAGATGAATGAATAAAAATTACATCGCGGTTTGATCACATTTTTTGCGTGGTTTTTTTTTTTAATCGATGAATACGCTTACCGCATTTTTCGCGATCGTAGTTTATGCGCATTGAGCCCGTTAAGGGGCTTAGGGAAGTTCGGAAATGTCGGCCTATAGTAGGGCCGTAATTAAAGCGGATCGCTGGTCCTCGATTACTCGCCCAGTAGTCGAGAACGGCACTTGTCAGACGGTAGCTACGCACGAAACGGCGTTTCGTGCGGCACATTCTTGCTCGTTCGTTTATTCCAATCTACGAGCAAATGACGCTATACGTTATGCTTCGGTGCCTTCCGGTTTATTTCCTCTTTTCACCTCGTTTTTTGAATCCAGGTGCCGATAAGCAGCGCTGTGGTTCGTAGAGCATCGTTCGTAATTATTAAAAATTCATAGATGGAACAACGGTGTTGCATATTTAGAAGACGTTTTACGATTGTACAAATACATAAGCAAATGTTCAAGTAGAAATTGTATATATATTCGGAATAAAATAGCCAAACGAGGATAAAACGTTGGTTCCATTTTGCGCAAGAAGTGGGCTTCATGATTTCACGGTAAATTGGAATATAAGTCACGAGGTTGCCCTTGGCATTGCAAATTAGATTGACCGATTGCATCGGCGCTTCGTGCAGCACGTGAATTCCAAAGAGTTGACTTTGCATTCATTAAGAGTTCACGCTTTCGTGCAAAAAGGGGATTAAGTAGTCAAGCCGCAAGAGGCAAGTAATCCATCTACGAGCCAACGATATTTTCTTCGCTAAGTATAAATCCGGAGAAATTCTAATGAATTCTCGTTGCGTAACTTTTGCGTATCTAGGTTACGCAACACCTTCGAACCTTTATCCTTTTTATACTCCTGACCTTCTCACGCGTCATCAAATTTGCATCGAGCCACTTTTATCAATCTTATATTAACTTTTTCATACGTTATATCTGTATAAAACTTTCTTTGTAAAAAAACATGAAAAATACATGAAGCTAATGCTTTAATTCAATGCGCATCTGGCCAAAATATTTTGCCATTACGAATTTACCTGCATATTTCTAAATCATCACATCGGGCACCTTACCACAGCTCAAACGGTCAATTAAGATTTATAGGAGTGCTCGAAAAAAAAGAGATCTTGAAGGAAAATTTTATTGCTTGGAATTTGGTCCAGTATCTTTCCCGCAAACGTACAAGGTAAAGTATCGCGGAGCCATAAACATTTTAACCTTGGTTTTTACCTTAAACTTGACAGAGCACTTAACCAGCGGGAGCGGGCTTCGGGCCAAGTACGCACATGGCCGTGTACACCGCGCATAAATGCCAAAAATGTTTTTCCCCCGTTTCACGAGCCGAGCATGAAGATTCCAGACGGAGTCCGTTCAAAATTCCGCACTTTCAAGGAAAATCGTTATCTCTATTTCCACGAGTTTACTGATTTTCCACCTGAATGGAACGAATTCATTAGCTTTGTCCGAAAAACCTTTCCCTTTATGTTTCCTTAATCGCGAGGCTATAAAATCGTCGATTAATTTTGAAGTTCGCTTACATCGCACGTTTATCTTGTTTAAAAGTGCGTATGTGTCTTACATACGATACAGAAAAAAATAGTAATTTAGATTTAAATTTAAGAGACTCTAACATTAAAATTTCGTACGATTACAAACACTCTGGGCACTTTTAAATCGAAAAAATCGAAAAGTGCAATATCCACGGACTGTATAAAAGATAGACACGTAGGTTCCATGGTTTTCAATATGAGTTACATACGTTTTCCAACGTGACGTACAGCTCGTTCGTTTGTCGCCCTGTATTTTCCTAGGACATCGTATATTGCGCGCGCTGTATATCCTCGGCGATGTGCGTTTGTTTAGAACGAACGCTCGCAGCGGCCAAAAAGTGGCGATCGAATAAATATCAGGGGGCCAGCAATACCGCGGCGCAGTGAGAAGAAGTTTGCAGAAACGTAATATCGGCTGGTAAACGCGATATAGCCCGACGTTTATTGTACCCTTTGACTAAACCTCCCTCTGCGGACGAACAAAGATATACAACTAAATATTTCACTGGTGTTTTTAAACCTTCCGAAAAATCACCAGTCTCTTGTTTTTGTTTCACGATCGAATCGAAAATCTCCTCCGATTCTGTTATCGTGTATGCATATATAGCTCTTCGGTGTCCGCGTAAGAAAAATATTTTTTAATCGATCGATTGCGAGTATTTTAGAAAATTTTATATACACCACTGTGCGTGGTTTGATATTGAAATGTAATTATTAAGGCGAAAACGTGGATCGTTTAAAATATTCCTCTCGTTCGAGCCTGTTTATCTACAAGAGTGTTCTTACGTAAGAAAAGATACCGTGCACGAATGTTCAATCGGCGATGAACTTTAAGGCAAATTTAAGTTCACGGCTAACCGTGCGCTCTTTTGGCTTCGGCACATAATTTTATAAATAATCCTTTACCTATAATCTTTCAATTATTGTGCAGTCGATTGATTTTTATAAAGAAAAAAGTATTCCGCAAAAAGCGTCGTACCTTCGAGACCCGAATATTGCCCGTTGGATACGATCGTTCCGCATATGAAATTCGACGCGAAATTTTTCATACGGAGCCTTTTTCATAACTTTCGCGCGCAAGTAGGACGAAACGTTTTACGCGTGTGTGTATGTATACAATGTATGTGTATATGTATACATATATACGTCGCGTAGATCACGTTTGTGGGAGAGGACACGAGCACGTACGATTCTACGTGCATATTGCAATATTACAGGTAACCGATGCTCCGAAAAATTCGTGTTAAATATCGCAACCAGCTGATTCTCGATCATCGCTTCTGGACTCGACGTATAATTACTACTTCATTCTGTACGGCAAAATTAAAATTATTTGCCTGCTTGCTTTTATAAAACATATATACATATATACATATATATACATGTATAAATATATTTATATATATAAAGATATAGATATAGATATGACTCGCTGAGAATAGTCCGTCTCTAATCGTTATTTGTCAAATACATTCCTTCTTCGATACCTTACACTCGCACGACACTGTGCACAGGAGGAGGAGTTCGACATATGCCTAAACCTTTTACAAGGCTCCGCGATGAAAGCGCTACCTCGAAGAAGCGGCTTTAAAAGCTATCGCCCTAACGAGCTAAAGATACGGAAGGTTAAAGCTACACCGAGGTAAATGCACCTCGGTTTGAAATTCCAAACCTGCTCGGAGGAAGCAAAGTTTTTGCGACAGGTAGGCGTGCCGTGATCCTGCTTAATAAACTCGATCGGTTGCAAATTCGGCTCTAACTCAAAGATCCCTTTTTTCCTCGATTCTACCATGGCTCTGCCATCGATGGTAGCGTCGCACGATATTTCGATGTTGGTTTTAAGTGGATTCGAGTGGCCTTTGTTCGACACCAATTACCCAGGGATAACGAGGATGCCCCGTGCATATCGCCTGGAATATATATTCGGGGATCGTGAGAGAAATTTGAGCCGGAGATAGCGCGTCGAAATCTCGAATCTTCGCTTACAACGCCGTCGGACTTCCGGATGAAAATTCAAAAGGAGTTCCGTTTTCATAGTTGAATTGATTTTAAACTCCAATTAGAACGCCGATTACTTGTGAAAGATAAGAATGGTTACTCGACTGCATCGAGGAGCTGGTATTTTTTGCATATTTTAATCGAGGTTGAAGCGTAAATATGATAGAGAGAATTTGAGTTTCCAGTCTTCTCGGTTTATACATTATTTTCTCAGCATCGAGATTATTTAGTACTGCAAGATGTCGTGTTATGTTAATAGATCTGTTAAATACATTGCGTTACCATTTGAGGGTATAATTATATTTCCTGGGGCGGAATTATTATCCAAAGATTATGTTTATTAAGGAACGGCTCGTCGGAACTAAATACTTCGCGATTCTCAACTACTTTAAAAGTGAACTTAAAGCATAAACGTTGCCTTACATTCTCCTCCGCTGCTCTCCTTTCGTGAGAATTCCTGCCACCGGGATGTTTCCTTACTTACCAGAAAAAACTTTTAAATATTACTTCCCTCCTGTGGGAAACTTTGCAATTGCCTCGCATTTGATGTAAGAAACGTATGTTTTTCGGTCAAAAGGATTTTTAATCACCGAGAGCCGTTGAATTTCAAAGCGCGCCTTCATCATCTTGATAGAACACTTTCTTAATTAACCCCAACGCGCGTCGATAATGAAGCGATCTTTAAGAAATTTCCGCGAACCTCGTTTATGACAAATTGCTTTTATTATAATATAATAAACACAGTCCAGAGCTCGTATATCGTTTGTGGTGAACGATGAATAAATTTCGAGCGATCACACTGAGCCATGAATTATTTAAATATAAATAACGGTTGGATTGAATCCGATCGCGGTATAATATCACTTTTCTGCAGCTCTGTTTCGATAAACAAGACTACAAAATTCTATTTTACTTAAATAAATAAACTGGTTAAAAATCATTTAGATCCCACGCGACTGTCGATTTCGAAACGATACGGGTATTTATTATATTTGAGATTTTTGCGATGTTCCGTTTTTTCCACAAAAAGTACACAAACTAGACGTAACTAATTTTCACCATTTTCCATTTGAAATTGAGCCGGTATATACAGCACAAGTTACTTTCGTATTCGAAAGCGCCTTTCGCCTTTGAAAACGAGAAACTTCTCGAATCATTTTTCAAAACCCAAAAACTCTGTCACGAGATATCGTAGTAAACCAAGCTATCACTGTCGTTGGACATTTTTTTACGGATCGGTTTCTTCGTCCAAGGCTTTCATCGAAGCGTTGTAAAGCGCAAAAAAGCGGTACATTCCCCATTCGAGCCTAATTTCCACGTCACGCACGTGGCGAATCAGGAGTCGTTGATGTCCGCCTTCGGAATCGAGCGAAGCGGCTCGGACCTATTAATATTCGGGCGCCCATCCGGCACGACCATCGAAGGTACGTCTCGAAGGTATAATTTTGATGGATGAAAGCACAAGGCGAAGCCGAAGGAAGGGACTTTCTCGGATTTCGCATTCGAAAAGTAGGGTAAATTCGAATCGTTTCCTCGAGCGGCGCGAGGGCGAGGGCCGAGAGGCGTGTGTCGAGCGGAATTGTGAGGGAAAATAATAATGGGAGGATTTGTGCCGACAGAGATCGATAATCATAACTTCGAGGATAACGTAACGCGACTCTTTATTTCCGACACGTCCTCAAGTTCGCGTGGGATTTCATCGCGACGGTTCTTGGATATTTTTAATCGTACATATCGCCCACGATTGCTGCATGTTTCACACTCGAATAATTCTCATAAAAAGATACGAAAATATAATTATCGCAAGTTTACATCGTCTTACCGCAAGTTTTACATAATCGCTTTTAAGGTAGAGATGTTATATAAAAGAAATTCAAGGAGATTACTCGAGACTCGAGCTCAAATTCTTCTTGTGGAAATATTATTTTCCAACCGGTTAATCGACTTTGACGATAAAGAAGTAGTATATAAAATAAGTAGACAAAACATTTAACACCAGAACTACCAGCCACATTCTCGGCATATTTAGAACACCACGTACATCTTTAAAAAAAGAGGGAGAGTAAAAGGAAATTTCGGTAAATCAAAATGATGATCCAAATACTGCTTGAAAATCATGGAAAATCTCAAAAGATACATCGTTATAAAGTACTGCGATTTTTTAAAGAAACGACTGACCAGTCATTTTGACTGGTTTGGTAGTTCTAGTGTTAAGTGTGCGCGTAATACACTCATACATACATACATACATACATGTATAATTTTCAGAGTACGCATTACACGAAAAAATCGAGAATCCATGATGGGCGATTTAAAGCACCAGCTTGTACTCGTTATACTATCGGAGCTCCGAAAATCTAGAAATAACCCGGGCCACCCACCGGGAATCGTCGGTTAATGAATGAAAAAGGTGCTCCTTCGAGTTTTTAAATAAATCACCTCGGGCCAGCCTGGAAAGCGGGCCAGGAAAAAAAAATAGAACGACACAATGGGCTTGTTAGCGGAAAGACGAATAAGAATAATCGATAATCCCTGTCTCTCTTCCGTTCATCCGGTAAAACGTAAGGTCGCGCTCCTCCCCGATCCACGATTGATCGATCGTCCTGCATAATCGAGAACTCGCAGAAGCGGCCAAGATGGAAAATAAGTGCTTACGTCGGCGATGTAAAAAGATATGCGCTTAACCGAAATCCTATATTTCACAAACGACGAATATGTATTTTCAGGCCAATCTTTTGATATCCCTTCCGCTTAAGAAGCTGTTCATTGCAGCGGGATTTCTACAAACGTAGCCTCAAATACGATTCATAATCAGAATGCAACCAATCCCGCTATATCGTTCTAAATATCGCGAATTTGTATAAATAGCAGTTACTTTTGCAGGCATTTTTGGGACTTAACTCTTCAGGGCACGGTGGGATCGAAAGTGTCCCACCTTTTCGATGTATTCCACGGCATGGTGGGACATTTTTAGTCCCACCTCGAAATATTGTAGTAACTGCACGTGCATAGGTTTATGTCTCGTCTTATTTTAGTAAAGCGGTTGGTAATATCTTCAAACAATGTTACAAATGTATTCCTTTAAGTATTGACTATTACTATTTTGTTAAGTTTTTACACGATGTTATATCTTTATTAATAAAGATATGACAAATTTTAAAAACAACAATATTAATAAAAACGTTACAAATGTATTCCTTTAACCATTAACTATTACTGTTTTGTCATGTTTTCACACGATGTTATACCTTTATCAATAAAAATATACCAATTTCGTTTCATTTAAAACCCGATAAAATCCCCGTGCAACGTGGGTCTATTTTTGATCCGAAATCCTGTGCCTCAAAGAGTTAAGGGTTAAACAGGGCTGAATAGATTCTCGTTCCCGTGGTTTCCTCGCCGATCCCTCGACCGACGGACTGTGCCGCGAGATCGAAGTGATCGAAGGACAGGGTGGAGGAGGCAAGTGCTTACGGCATATCGTGGGGCTGGTACTCGACGCCGGAAACGGTCGCCTAACGAACATCCGGCCCCGGCTCGATGCAATCCCACCGATTTCAGATTCGTCCGGTCGGTCTTTCGCGGAAATATCCGGAATCGAATGATAATATCGAATTATCCCGAGAGGATGCCGCGGCAGCAGTTCGAAGGGTGAAAATCCTGGCCGAAATTTCCGACGCGAAATGCGTTCCCCCTGAATCTCGACTCGAGCCTCCAATACTCGTCCCTGCAGGGTGATGGTCGCTTTTCATCGAAGGCTCGACGATACTCAGATCGTTGAGAAGTAAAACTCATGTAGGCTAACTTTCACGCAAATCGATGAACGATCTTTTTGTAGCAAATCGATAAGCGATGTCGGTACTTCGAAGCACCGTGCGCCGTTTCGCAGGACGCATTCCGTATGAATCGGAACATACCTGTTGGTTGATCGATAGGCGCTCCGCTAACAAGGATGCCTCTTGTTGCGATCGTGCTAACGAGAGAAACTCGCGCGCTGCCAGCCTGGAACTCGGCCGACGAGGCTTTCGCCCAACGTTGGTCTCCCACGCGTGGAACTCCCCTTCCTCCTCCCCTCTGCCGCGACAACGACGATAACGGGCCTGGCCTCCCTGCTTCCGGGGGGTCTGGAAGGAGCAAACGAGTGGCGTTTTGTTGTCAATCATCGAGGCATCCTTGCGCGGCGCGCGCTTAACCGTGTTCATCACTGGTAATCGTTTCGAAAAATTCCACTTCGCGCGGACTCTGTGGTCTTGTTAACCCATTTGCATCATCGCTCTGCTTAGGCTGCCGCGTTGAAACGTCAGCGACGCTGGATCGACGACCGACTCGTATCACCGCGCGCGGTCGATCGTGTGTAGCTGATAGTCGTGGGCTCGCGGATTTTTCCGCGCTCGGTGATAGTCGATAGTCGCGGCTCGCGGATTATTCCGCGCTCGGTGATAGTCGACAGCCCGCGGATTATTCCGCGCTTGGATGCAAATGGGTTAATATCGACGATTAAAATGAGCAGGTTTCTTTATGCGTATACTCCGCTTAAATCAGATACTTATGAAAGAACGTTTGTTTTTTTTTTTTAAGCAAGTAGAAAAATCCATAGGCGGACAAGTCAATCGCAGGTGTATGTATGTCGCGTTGTATTTGACAAACGTGGAGTTCTGCGGATAACATTCTCTATAGAAGTAATGCTGATGAGATAAATCTACCGGGCAATGGGTTAATAAAAAGAACTCGGTATCGTTTTTACCCGTGACATAAGGAGCCAAGTCTGGATTTATGATTTCGGGCCATTCAACGAGAAATGGAGAATAATTTAGTATTGGCGTGTAGACTCCTGCGGAGAGGACCGCTGCCAAGTATGCGTGCAGCGTATACCCCGACATACGGTACCCTTGTCTCAAACTTTAATACCGTCCACGTACATAATTATAATCCTTGAAATATTTAACACAGATGCCATATTCGTGAACGTTTTTCCAGCTCTCGCGCTGCAACATATGTACCTAACTTCCCTGGCGCCCTTTTCAAACAAGTTAATGATTCTTAACCCGTTTAAACCCGTTACTTCGTTTACGTATCTTTATTTTATAAGTATATACAATCGTATTTTCACTGAAATAAATATGGATGTTTCGATATTATTGATTTTGAGTAATGAAAGTTTTCACCGGTTGATCCATTAATTCACGCTTAATATTGTTAAGACGTGAGCTTTGACTCACTGTACGTAACGCGCGCCAAGTCGGAGGAGGTTAAATATTTTTGCTTGGAGGGAAAAATAGTGAAAAATATACCCAGTAACGTAAGCAAAACTATATTATCTTACTGTTCCTCGTGCCCTAATTGTCACAGCACCAGCTGCTCTGCAATCACCTTCCCGTATTTATTCATCCTCGAACTTTATCCAGCAGCCGCCAATGGTCGAGATATAAAGAGTCATAGGGAAGAAAAGTCAGCCTCGTTGCTTCTCGACGGTTCCATCGGAATTGATCATTAAAGATCGTTAATTGCTCCAACTGCCTAACGGTTACACGCTTTAACGACGTTCGAGCGAATTAAAGGTGCTTCCTCAATATTAAGTCCACTAACAAGACGGACCTTTCGGAATTTGGCGGAATAACGAGCACGAAAGGATCATCGAGTTCTCCCCTTTGACACGCGCGAATTCCACGATCGATGAGGATAAATAAGTGGCGCTCTCTTCGTAGAAACGACCTCGCCACGGTTTTACGATGGCGATTGTTTGTTTAACTTCCACCTGACGCCACTGGGTTTACCTGGACTGGGACCTGCCAGTCAAAGCGATCGTTAAGGAACACTGTACGTTACGCAAAATGTGAAAAGACACTTTGGCATTGCGAGTTTATTTACTCTTCGATATCAGACACTTCTCGGTCGTTTAGTCCACAATCGTTATTTAAGCCACGTGAAAAATTCCTATAGAAAATACTGTTTTACCGCGAAACAATTTCCGACCTCTCCTTTATCTCTTCCAGCAAAATACGACCTTACGCAGTCCTCATAGATAGCACGGTGCCACTGATATCCGCGAGGAACCTCGTGCCAGAACCCGCTTCTTTTTCATAAAACAATTTCTGGCATCGGTCACTAGCTCCAGAAAAATATGACCACCGTATATTAGGTGCACAACACTTTACTTCCGCAGGTTTCTTCTTTCCCCCGAAATTCGAATGTCTTATCGTAAAAAACTGGCCGTACATTTGTGATTCGAGGTACTGTCCATCGTTGGCCACGGCGTGAGCAAGGCTCTACGCCCAATACTGTTCAAAAATATCCATGCGCGAAGCTAGCAGCGACCAAGTGACCTTAGCGGTCGGTGCCGAAAAATGAATTAAAAAAAAAATGAAAAAAACGAAGCCAGGACGGATATCGCAGCGGAGCCGCAGTCGAGAATTCTAAAAATCCCCACGGAAACCGAGTGGAAGACGACCTTTAGGTCGGATTTGCAACCTCGCGCTGGATACTTTGCGGTAGACGTGCTTCGACCTTTGTGCGATCGCGGCATTGTGCGGAGCTTAAAAGCACCGCCTCGCGGAATGTCAAGCAAATGTTAAGGGGCTGACGAATAGGAAATTCCTGCCCCTTCCCCTTCTTCCCCCATTCGCCTCACGGCAGCGTGAAACTGTTCGTCCTTGCAAAAAGACGTTTAATCCCCTGAAACGTTGGAGATATGACTGACGGAAATCTGGACCGATATCTTATTGTTGTCGATAGGGGCTTCGAGTTTCCACCTGCGATTTCCAGGCACGTCGTAATCTACACCCTCGGTAAATCTAACTTGAAAGCCTGGACTTTGCGTGGGAGGATCTAGAGGAAGGATGTAAAAATAAAATTTATATGAGTAGAATATAGAGGGAATGGTGGGAAATTGCAGGTGGTGCAGGATTTTAAGGTTGAATGATTATTTATAAAATTAGACCCGCGTAGACTGGATCTTCTGATATCGAATAACGAATTATCGAAATTAAAGTACCTTGCGACTGCAAATATATAAGGATCGATAAGTCATGTCGAATTAATATTAAGGAGAAATATGAATATTTGAACGTTTGATCTTCTATTCTGATTCACTTAGAAATTGTTATCGTAAAGATTTCCGGGGTTTTTTTTAGAAGTTTCGCGATTCACTGATAGTGTCTGATCGATATGCGCTCACAATATTGTGATTTGAATATAACAAAATTTAGATAAATTGCGATTTAATGTTCGAATAGTCAAGTAATAAAGTAACGAAGAATAATAAAGTAGTGAATGCGGTTTCCAAAGGATTCACGTGGACAAAGTGAGAGGAGACGGAGCGAAATTCGTGGATATGCGTAACGACGATACTAAACGAAATTGTCGTCGTGTACTTCGTCGTTTATTGATTCGATACGGTAAATCGTCCATCGGATAGCAACATTTATGCAGATGTATTCTAAGCGGTCACGTCAACTCGCGCGATCGCGGCGGCTATATCCCTTTTATATCGCATTTTCAGATCTTCATGGGCATAATTCTTCTCCGATTATCCGCTCGAGACCTGAGCGCGATAATGTCGGGCTATAATTAACGAATTGTGTACCGGCGATACTTAAGGACCTCCCGATTAATCATCTTGGCAAATTTTTCTCCGCGTCTACGATCGATGAGTAACCCAGCACAGTATATGTACCAAAGTATAAAATATTATCCATCGAGTCACAATATTATGATATAATTAACTTATTGATTCTTAAATAAAATTATCATATTAAACTATTAAATTACGATTTGTCTTAAAATTTGTATATCGCTTCTGGTATGAAGAATGTACGCTGTGTTCTTTTATCATGTGAAATATGCAATGTGAAAATCTGTTGATCGATACGACATTTCTGCTCGAATTTTAATTACCTTTATCGTACATTTCCGGACAAATGGCCATGCGATACTCGTGTTTACGCGCGTCACGTTTCGCGTGTAATTGAACTCTCGTCCCAGCTCGCACGTGAGGAGCTTTCACTTATCTCGAAGCTTTAAAATCACATATTCGGCCCACGACAGGCGGCGCTGGTCGATTTCCTCTGGAAAATTCAAGGTGATCCAAAATGAAATAAAGACCCACAGACATCGCGAGGCCGCGTCATATCGAAGCACGTGCCAGAGTTTTTGGCTTTCCGAGAGGACTTCGCGAGCTCCGTTAAGACCGGATATACGCTGTCTTCTTCTTCTTACTTAAGCAATTAACATCGACGAATTAAAGCTGCTAACGAAGAAAAACGCCTAACGAACTATAGAACCCCTTTTTCTAGCTACTGTTTTACAACGATATCTTAAGCTGCTTCTCATTCTGTTGATTTTATTCGTATTATCCACGCTGGAAGCACGATATTATTATGTATATATACAGATTTCGAATTCACTTACGAGTATAAACTGAGAATTTCCCGCTATCTTCTGCATGGGCAAATGTAAACACAGGTTCGCGGTTCTTCGAGCACAGCCACTATTCACCCGGGCTAGAAAGTATACTTGCCACGATATCTATCCCAAGGGTAGGATGTGAAGCTTGGAAATTTCTGCGCGATGAAATGTGGGAGAGGGCGATGGCCACTTAGGATTTTGATGGTCGGCGATGGGAAGTGGTGGGACTTGAGACCCTTCCAAATTTCACTCCACTTACGCGTACGTAATGTTATAATGATTTGCCAGAAGAAGAGCGGTTAAATCGATAAAATTCTTAGAGCTTGGCTACGGGTTATCCGTTTAATTTTATGTCGCCGATATCCATGTATTTATTAATCTATATATACAAAAAAAAATCTGTGCTTCGATACTTCTATTTATAACAGCATATCAAAATGTCTAGCCTCGTAATATTCGTTTAAAAAAGTTGGTTATTACGCAGATTTATTTATTATTATTCAAAACAAGGAACAGAGCTGTCTATTCCTATCAAAAACAACCCTTTTAATGTAGAAGAATGTTTTTGAGAAACAGCTAGGGGGCTTTATTTTAATGGCCATCCATGGGTTAGAATCGTATGCGTGGCTCGTTTTATTCACGTGTCTTTTGCCACGCGGAGACGTCGACCGGTAAGATTGATGATACGCGACTCCGCTTGTGTACGATAACAGATTGTACATAAATACGCGTCCGTACCCTAATGCCTTATGAATTTACGATGCGAATTAGTTTGCCAAACGAAGATTGGCAAATGTTTGCAAGCGGGACGAGACGACACGTCGGCAAAGAGACCCTCGTAAGGATCGTTACGTCATGTGGGAATTTAAGAAGCAATTATGGCTTTTTCCAGCAGCTTTTTGCAAACGGTGAAATTGATGTATGAGAGGTTGAAATATATTCACGAAGGAGATCGGGATAAACCCAAGGTAAACGGATTAGATGTATCCAAGATGGAGAAGTTGTACCTCGTTTGATTACACGCATAGCTGTTTTGAGAAAAACCGATTTTATGGAATTAACGGCACTCGTATAATATTCGAAAAATTGTGCGCTTATTGGCAATAATAGGAAATATTAAGCGATTTACAAGGAAATCATGAATAACAATTATTTTTATATTATTTATTCTGACTGCGGTCGGTCATTCGCCATAATTCTAATCTCACACTGTAATACGCTTTTTCATCGATTTATCGCAACGTTATAATAAACGTATTACATCAATATCATCGATCAACTTCATACTCTCTTGGATGCGGTGCCTATAGACATTCGAGTTACTTCATTTTTACGGACTAATGCAAAGTAAACTGCATTACTTCCGAGAGAAGACCATCTTAAAGACACGTCCTTTGTACGTTGGCACATTGTGGATCCAAAGGATCTGCATTGTGATAAGGTAATACGTGCCTTTCTTCGAAGCCGGGGCAAAATCAGAATTACTTCGGTATGGAACTTTGTAAAAGAAAGTTATTTCCAGGGAATAATGTAGGGACGCAAAGGGCATTGTTACGCAAGATACGCTTTTGTAGGTTTTCCATTTCCGCGAACGCACACGATCGGCTCGTTGATTAATTCGTTGCGATCGACGAGAATTTTCTCCCCTCCGGCGCACGAATCTCTCTGCCGTGTCTTTTTATTTTTAAAGACATTCCAATTGTAATAAACGCTATCTAAAAACTAAAACGTCCCTTTATATATTCCTGGAACAACAATAATTTATTATTGTTACGATATAACCTTTTGTTATTATTTTCTTATTTTATTCTTATTATAACCTACGATCAGCATAATCATAATTCAAATTTAGAAATTCAATAGACTTTTATTCGGAAGTCAAGCAAATCATAGCCACGCACCAAGTGGACGAGCATTGTTCCTATGCCGCACAAAAGTAGTCCACTTAGTCGAGCAAATTTCCGAGCTCCGCACGACCGGATGGAAAATTCAAAATAAGTGTGCACGGAAACGCTCGATACGACCACAAGAACCATTACTCGTCATTAAAATGTAAAGGTAAACGGTTTTGGGGAGATTCTTCGCGGATAATCCACGATTGACATTTCCGCCAAACGTAGAATCTCCTTCCATGACAGCCAAAGGGTTAAAAGGGATTAGGGCTTTGCTCCATTTTTGTTGCCTCTCAGCGATCCGTGCACTTTCGACATTTCCGACGATCGATCGATCACCCCTTTCTCTCCCTCCCCTCCCCCCCCCCTCCGCCCTCCCTCGAACCCGCTCGTAAACGTAATAAACGAGTCGGCAGTAACGTCGAGGCGGCACCGGCGAAAAAGCGATTCTCGTGCTCGTTCCTGCTCAGGAACCCCGGGCCTATCCGTCCGCGTAATTTGCATGCCATTTGTAAAACGTAACCGTAATAAATATTCTATCGTGAGCGGCCGCAATCAAACCGACCGACAATGTGCAAATGAAGAGGGAACGCCGCTATCACGTCGTACGGCTCCTCTCGTTTTGGTGCTTTCCAGCTCGTTAATTACCTCCCCCTCCCTGGACAATTGATTAACACCTCCCCCCTCTCCTCCGCGGACAGTCAACTCTCCCTCCCCCCCTGGTCGCGGGCGCGTGACGTTTGCTCTCCCTTTTTTTTCCTTTTTTCAATCAATTTCCGAGACCGACCGCTAAGATCGTTTGAAAGTGCGGCAAGTGCTTTGGGAAGAAGGAACTGGAGAAATTGCGAATCTTTTGGAAACAGTCTTATTTAAATTAATAATTTAATAAGTATTTAACTATTCGAGTTACAGATCAGTGGTCAACGTTATTATTATTCCATAAGAAATGTCGATGTGATCGATTGAAATTCTAACTTCGCGAGAGCGAGTGAAGAGTTGAAGTGTCCAAGCGTACGAATGGGTGCACTGTTAGAGCAAGAATCGCAGTTCGTTCTGAAAGAAGTACGATGCCTATAATTATATCAACGTTATTAGAAAATTCAACCGATACCTGCATGCTTTCGGAACATAGTCGACGAACGAATATTATGTTATATTATATTATATCGAATAAAAGCAAGTACGCGAGTGAAGTCGCGATTGGCGTCGCTGTAATCAATCCGAAGCGAGGGAGCCTGTAATAACACGATAGCCGAATCGACGCTGCGCGCCGGGAGATTGTCTGCGAAGTTCGATAAGCCGCGGATTCGGGCTTTCGGACGCAATTTTTCCGCGCTAAGGCGAAACAGTTATCGACGTCCTGGCGAGTAAGGAGGGGGTAGAAATGCCCTAAGAGTAAGTTCCGGAGAATTTGCCGGCAAAAAAGTAATTTTTGCGACGATATCCGGAGGGAGCATCGCTGACAAAGTTGGGAAGTTTGGAAAACGGAGAAACGGAAGAGAAATTCCGGCTTTGACTCGATAGAACTGTTGATGGACCGAAACCATAAATATATCATATCGAATGTCGCGAAAGTATGCCACGTTTTAACCTCAGAATCAAAACGTTTCGACGTTTGGATCAAAAGGATCAAAGAAGAAGCGAAAAATAATTCGGGTAATTATAACGCTAATATAATGCGGGCATTTACGAATCATCGGTGTCGCGTTGTTTATACATGAATGCAGATTTCATTTTAAATTAAGTTTACGCGTATCGCGTACCTCTTTCTTCTTTTATTTTATGGAAATGCCATTATCCGCGCGAAAAATGCAAAGTATGCTTTTACTATGCAAAACGCTCGCAACCTATTACAATCATCCCAAATTCGGCTAAGCAACAACGACACGTATATATAGACTTTTTATTAACTAAAAGCAGATTTCCATATAAAATACATTTTCGACGAGAACCTTGAAAAAAGAACCTCCATCGTCCGCTAATCTATGGATAGATCCAATACGTTACCTCTCACTCCTCATCGCAGGGCCAAGATACGTTTTTCCAACTTAAAATATACTCTATTTCCATTTACACTACTCACCTGGATTCAGCTGTATTTTTTAACCATTCTTCGATATATTCAAAAATATTGAAACTAATATAATTATCATAATCAATATAATTAATCAACGAGAGAACCAACGTTACTTCTCCGTCACGTCCACTCGATATA